>QMIH01000679.1:125839-160056 GCA_003987875.1 Clarias batrachus | reverse complement strand
CGAGTCAGGGAGACGGCCTCTGATTTGGGAGGCGAGTCAGGGAGACAGCCTCTGATTTGGGACACGAGTCAGCGAGACAGCCTCTGCTCTGGGCAGAGGACACGGGCGACACCCGGCGTGACATCACACACGTTAATGAGCTCCGTGGCCATTTTTGCTACATACCTTCAGGACACTACGGTCCAATTTTTTTTTCTACATGTGATTTCTGAAGTACATACATACAGTACATACATACCAGTTACTATGGAAACAGTTACATATGAGAGTGAGTGCATGAATATAAACCTGCACGGCTGTTTAAATGACCTGACCAATGGAATGTTTTTTTTCACATGCAGGAACCAGGACAGACCGTTTTTGCTGTTTCTGTCTCTGGCTCACGTGCACGTGCCGCTCTTCACCTCCCAACAGTTTGTAGGGAAAAGCCAGCACGGCCTTTACGGAGACAACGTGGAGGAAGTGGACTGGATGGTTGGTGAGAGGAATCTGGAGCTGCTTTAAATGAGTTCTTGTGGTTTATTTGTCTGTTATGTTACAGAGTGTTTGAGAGGAACGTCTGTATCCATGTGATGATTTTGCTGCTGTTTATAGAAAAGTCTAGTTCACACTTTCACAGTTTTTTTTTTTTTGACTCGGTGCTTTGAAAGTGGGAACTGGGCTGAAAGTGTGTCCCCTCACATGCGACTTTAGAGGACAGGATGCCGTGAGGACAGGCCGCATCCTCAGGTCTCCTGGTCTTCCATGTGCACGTCAGTTCCGAGACGGTTCCCAGACTGATCCAGCGTTCTCTTGCAGGCAGAATGGTGCAGCTGGTCGAGAAGCTGAATCTCTCTGAAAGGACGCTCATGTACTTCACGTCTGATCACGGGGGAGACATCTGGGTTTCAGATTCACAAGGACACACGGGAGGCTGGAACGGAATTTATCGAGGTAAAATGAAAGTAAACCAAAATAATGAACTGTTTTAGGAATCGTCATCCCTAATTTTCTCACTTTGTGGTTGTTTGTTCTTATTATTCACGTTAATGTGTGTGTGTGTGGTTCTACTCCCTCACACTCCGGAATGGGGGCACGTATTAAACATGCTTGTGAAAAATCCTTGAATATTTGTGTTGGGGAATCCTCAGTGCCACTGGACCTCGTTTATTAAAATCACGTGTCATTGTTTCAGCAACTGGTGACATCTCTCCATACACTCAGCAAGACTGCACGTCATCCGTGTTTAGTGAGAAGGCAACTCCACAGTAACGCGCGGAGCCCGGTGGAGCTCACGTGTAAAGGCAGACTCGGGAATGATGCGTTCAGTGTTGCGTCTCCCTCTCAGGTCCATCATGGAGGAGCGTGATGACGTAAACCAGAACAGGAGTACAGTGTGATTTCAGCCTGATCTCCTGCTTGTGTGTGCTTCGTGCAGGCGGTAAAAACGCGGCCGGCTTGGAAGGTGGCATCCGTGTTCCCGGAATATTCCGCTGGACAAATCGTCTCCCGGCCGGAAAAGTTGTCAACGAGCCGACGAGTCTGATGGACATTTTCCCCACAGTAGTGAGTCTGGCGGGAGGAGCGCTTCCCAACGACAGGCGCGTACTCACTAACATAATCAATCAACAACGAGAGTTAGTAACAACACATCTCAATGTACTGTATACACTTATAATTACTCTGTGTTTGTGTGTGTGTGTGTGTGTGTGTGTGTGTGTTTAAGAATCCTGGATGGTCATGACCTGCTGCCGCTGTTGGAGGGAAGAACAACGCAATCGAAACACGAGTTCATGTTTCACTACTGCGGTGTTAATTTGCATGCGGTCCGCTGGCATCCCCCTGACAGTGAGTATACACTCTCTCTCACACACACACACACACACACACACACACACGTCAGGTAAGGGCTTAAAGTTTTGTTTTTGTCATTTCTTTAGGCGACTCCGTCTTTAAAGTTCACTACTTCACTCCGAACTGCAGCAGCAAACACACCTGCCTCTGCCAGGGCGACGTCATCACGCGCCAGGACCCGCCCCTCGTGTTCGATTTGACCTCCGACCCCTCGGAGGCGGCGCCCTTGACGCCGGAGACGGAGGCCCGTCACGGCGAGGTGCTGCGGCGCGTACGAGACGCCGTGCTGGAACACCGGCGGACGCAGACGTTCCCCGAGAACCAGCTGTCGTGGCCGCGCGCGCTGTGGCGTCCGTGGTTACAGCCGTGCTGCGGCGTCTTCCCCTTCTGCTCCTGCTCGGAGACCTGAAGACTTCACTGTACCGCAGTGTCCATGTGGCTTTAATAAACACGACGCGTCATGACGTTCCTTGAGAGTGAGTGTGTGTCTGTTTCCTGGTCTGGTCCCAAAATCTCACCGCCTTCGTCTTCTATACAGCAGAAAAACTGTTTAATTCAGCATTATTTTTATTTTCAGTATAATATTATTTCTTTTAGTAACTAGTAATATAATGGAGTACTTTTCAGTATAGTAAAGAGTAATGTATCACTGCGAGGAGAGGTTTGAGAGTGGAGCTGATAAAGGAACGTTACGAGAGAAGGAGCTTTGTGTTAAGCAGATATGAGCGACACGGGCGCGGCCCTGGCTGGCATCTTGGCAGAGGTGGCGCATCTCACATGGACAAAAAAACTCGAGTGCTGGTGACATGTGCGCAGTCTGAGATCTGTTCCTCGTTTGCTTGTTACATTTTTCCTGTGAGGGTGTGATTCCCTGCCAACCACCTGACTGTATCATGATGATATTTTGTGTCGGTTGTGATGTCTGGAGTCTTTTGCGGTTCAGATGCGTGGTGTTGGTCAGCGAGGTTCACTGGGTTCCTCTCCTGATCATTTGATAAGTCCTGTATAATGGCTGCTGCCTGTAGGGTTGGGCGTGGTGCTGAGTGGACAGGACACTTGAGCGTTCTCTGCAGCGTTCGTTAGGGTTAGGGTTACCCTGGTCGTCCCCGCCTCCTCTGAGGAGCTTTAGCACCCTGTTGAGGACTAAGTCCTGGCTGAGATCGTCACCGAGTCCACACGAGGCGGACTAATGTGGCCGTGTGTCCCCTGCCTCAGGAGAAACGGGACAGACTGGACCTTTAGCCGAGTCAGTGATCAGCTCAAACAGTCTTTGCTTGAAAAATGATTGGTTCCCTTTTAATGCTGTCTCCATGGTTACGGTCACGCTCTGGGTAAAGGTTCTGGTCGCCTCCTATAGCTGCTCCTGCGTCACCACCGCACCCGTCCAGTGCGTCACCGCCGCCGTCCTGACTCGGTTAGGAACCTTATGTACGACTCTCCCTGTCTGGCGTTACGTTTAAAGTTTCAGTGTTTTTTCAGCAAAGTAACGAGTCGCTTCAGACAGGAACTAGTGATGTATTACTTAACCTGAAAAATAAGTTTTACATCAGTATCTAACACAACACTGACTATATTGTTTTTATGAGTTTTTCTCTCTCTCGTTGTTTATTTAATAGCGCCTGCTCCAGATGTGTTCTCTGTATCCACACCTGATGTGATGATTCGGGTCAGGTCGGGTTTTTCAGTCAGAGCCGAGACTTTTTCATCAGCGGAGGGAGGAGACGACGTGGTGCTTGTTTCATTTTGGATTGTGTTACAGAAACAATTGTCAATTTTAGATCAACAAACATAAAGAGAAGATAAACGCTGGACGTGAAACTGAACATATAACAGAATCCAGCTGTTCATTGAATTCCCTAACCACTGATTGAGCATCAGGTCCGTGTTCGTCCTGCTCGGGTGATTTTGTGATTACGAGGTCTTGAGAGAACACGAACCGATGATCATGAACTGGAACTCCAACATAAAGCTAATGAAATGAAAACTCACAGTGAAAGTCCAGCACCCCTCTGGCACGACCATGACACCACACCGTCTTTAATAAGGTTCTTCTGATGGTTAAAACCGCATGTAGGAGGGCTTTCAGGACAGACATGTGGATGGAGCCAAAAAACACCACCTGCGCAGTGAAACTATCATCAGTCTAGACAAATTGATTGATTGATTGATTTAAAATATAATACTACAATAAACCAAACACACAATGATGAAGCATTTCTACATGCATTTAATATTTTTAAGTATTCGATATTTTTGTAAGTTTTACGCATTTATAAGCATTTTAGGAAAAAACAAAATGATCAGCCAACAGGGAAGGACAAGGAATTAGATTAGATTCAACTTTGTTATTGTGCAACGTACATGTGGAGAGCCGATGAAATTAAGTTAGCATCCAATCAGACGATATTACAATAAATATCAATGTGTTATAACAAACAGACGGTGCAGTAGGTAATAAATATGCATCTATAATAATGTACAGTATAATTAGCTATAACTGTGCAAACATTGTGCAGTAGATGGACGTGTCTGAAAGATAACATAATCCAAAAGTTAAATCTTATAAATGGAAATATTGAGATAGAAATATGTTTAATAATCTCATATTTAGTTTATTGTATTATTATAATAACAATTATTTACAATAAAACATTTTAATTTACTGAGGTATCGCATTAAAGTAGTGCTCCAAATGAGACACAGCCTTAACCTGCACACACACACACACACACACACACACACACACGGAGTATAAGAGGTGTAACTGTGTGTCTCAGCTGGAAAATAAATTAATATTAATTAATAATTGTATATCTCCCAGTGCTTGGTGGGTTTCCTCCAGGTTCTCCGGTTTCCTCCCACAGTCTAAAGACATGCAGATTAGCCGTACAGAGGTTCCTCGATGGATGGAGTAATTGTGAAGGTCCTTATGTAACTGAGACAGCCAAGGCCACTGGGTGGCGCTGAAGCATTATTAATCATGATAAGACAAAGACAGGGCTGATAAAGGGCTGATAACAGTACATTAAATATGATAAAATATTACAGAAAATATTATTTCACTCCTGAAAAAAAGCTTAAAAGTATTTTACAATGTTAAGATCTGAATCACTCTATATCACTTTATCCTGTATTTAGTGTTACTCAGGAGACGTAGGGCACGAGGCGGGGTGCCAATCCATCGCAGGGCGCGCACACACACACACAGACACACACACACACACACACAGACACACAGACACACACACACACACACACACACACACACACACACACACACACACTACAGGCAATTTGGGCACTCCAATTAGGCTTGTCTTTGGGATTAAACTGAAGGAAACGCACCAAGCCTGGGGAGAACATGGAAAACTCCAAGCGCACACTGGCTGGGAATCAAACCCGGACCCTGGAGGTGCAAGGTGACAGTGCTAAACACTACACCATCGTGGACACAATCATAAGCTGGCTAATAAAAAATCCTAAACATAAATTCAGCACAAGACAGTAACATGAGCTGCAGCTAACTCTTGCTACAGACACCGCTAGGTGCTAGCTTTTATCCAGCGTTTTGTTCTTGACTATCACCCAGGGATCAGTAAAACGTCCTTTATTTACATAAGGTAGGTAATAAAACTCGCCTTTCCCACTGCAGCCCTGCTCCATCCCAGCTAACTAACATTCGCTCGCTAAATCAGGGACAATAGATAAAAAGTTTGCACTAACTCATTAACCGTAAGTGATTTCCCGTTTCAGCATCAGGATCGAGCAATAAAAGATACAGTAGCATGATCGACACACATTCATCTTCAACCGCGGTTTCTTCAAATGGCCCCAGTCTCTTACATTCGTACCTTGGCATATGAACACCCCGCTTTAAGGGCTTTTTATTTCAAGTAAAATATTTTTCACCTTAAGGCCTGAAATTTCCCTCAGCGTACGAAGCATTTTAACATGCGAGCGACCGGACCGAGACGAACCGAGACGAACCGAGCTCTGGCTAAGTCGTGTGTACGTCTGTGGGACGATCAAACCTTGTTTGGCTTGAAAATCCAAGCGAAGTGAGTTTACATACTTTTGTGGGTTGTTTTGCATTTTGTAAAAGACGTAGTGAAGACGTAGCACCAAGAACGTTATCAAAGACGCTAGCAAGAAGAAAAGGGAGCCGCGTTCAGTTTGGTGTTTAAAGCAGCAGAGAGGAATCATAAACTAATGTTAAGTGAGGGTTAATGTCTATTTATTTAATTTTACTTCATATAAATGTCTATTCTAAATGTTTTGATTGTTTTAATATGCAAAAGTTTGATTATAGTGTTGGAAATTGGTAATATTTTGGGTAGCTGGAACAGATTAGCCGCATTCACATTATTTCCTACAGGACAGAGCGTTTCACTTAGTGGATTAAATTCGTATTCCGAGACACTACTATATGACCACGACCGAGTTCTAGTAGATGAATTCTAGCATTCGGAACACATTTGGTCGCTGTAGTATATATTTTGCTGCATTGTAGCTATAAGGCTAACTCTGCTAACAAGTGCAGGATATTTATTCCAGCTAATCAGAATTATGCTAACTGAACTCATCCCTTGCCTTAAAGGCTGAACACTGAATAACTGAAGAGTGTAACGCTAATCAGGTCACCACCAGCGCCTGTCACTCGTTAGCCGTGCTAGCGTTGGAGCTCCAGCGTGACTGCAGAAGGAATCTGAGATATTTGGCGTACGACTCGGCTTGGTGAGCGCAACTGAGAAAAGAGAAAATGTGTTTACTCCAAAGCTGCTTCTTTACCAAATTAAAATCTTTTTTTTTTTTTTTTTCCAGCAATAGTAAGACTGTTACTTGTTAGCTCAGCTAGCCACAATTAGCTCTGAGGTACGTTTGAGGAAATTTTTTGAGAAATTTCTTTAAACTCTTTATTCAGGTCTGCAAAAAATTATTCACGGCTGGCTGGTGTGTGTGTGTGTGTGTGTGTGTGTGTGTGTGTGTGGTGAGAGAGAGAGAATGAGAGATGCATTTACTGGAAAGAAATGACAGGTTAATCATGGCTAATACTAGCGCTGATTAGCAGGACACACCCCAGATGTTTTTCTTTAGATTGAAGCTGAACTGAATGGAAACAGAGATCCTACGATCATACGACCCACAATCTTTTTCTCTTTTTATGAATAAAGCATAGAGCGCCCAAAAAATACACAGATTCAGTGATTTTCATTAAACAGTTTAAAGTATTAAAGTATTAAAATAAAGTACGTTAGGTGCCATAGGACACGAGCTGTTTGTGTGTTGTTCTGGATCCGGGCTGTAGGGGGCGCTATCACACGAGGAGACAGAAAGTTAAAAAACCATTACACATTATACCATGATACAGGTACCAGTGTTTCAAAGTCCCCTTAAAGGACTGGCTCTGGGAAGGAGGTGTCTCTAACCCCGTCACCGAAGGGGACACACATGGCGAGGGGACACAGTCAAACACAGAGTGCTTATATTCTTCACTACAGTTTAGAAGAGGATGTGATGTTTATGCAATTTAACTAAAATTCTGTTTTAAACTATTATGGAGCAAAATCACTCTCTTTCCCTGTAGTCGCTCACGACTCGTTAATGAGCCATAAATATAAACTAATTAGCAAAGCACAGCATCGCGGAGGATTTAGTGAGCTAATAATAATTCGTTCACTTTATAGATGAAAAGCTGTTGAATATCTTCTTGACTTTGTTCGATTGGATCAATCATAGACACCGAATAATAAAAACTACACACAGGTTTAAAAAATATACTTACAGTCTTAAACTCACTAATGAGGGAGAACTGTGCTCGTGATTAAAACAATCCACAGCGAGACAAAAAGGGGCGAGCGCTTCTTATCTGGAGGAAACTGACCTCTGCTCTTTAACAGCCTGTGGAACCCATTAGCATGCGGCGTGCAGGTCGGAGGAGGAGAATCTGACTGACGGTTTCACGATCAACATCTGAGCAAAACCAGAGCTGCTACTCGTACATGTACAGTGAGCTGAAACTTTCAAGTGGCAGCATTTTGCTTGTAAAGTTAAAGACTCAGCTGTGCTTCATCCAAAGACACTCGTGAAATCCCTGTACACAAAATGTCTGCAATTAGAGTTAATTAACATTAATTACCAAACAACATGTCTCACTGAGGATTCAGCTGAACTTTACATCACGTTTACGAACCGTCATGTGTTCCCTCTTTAATGCACAATGAAAGGGAAGTGATTTCGAGTCATAATTCTTACTACAGTTTACTTCATTAAACAGTCAGGCAACGTGTCGCATCGTTAATAAACACAGCATCAAGAAAACTGCATGAAGAGAAGCAGTGCCGTATCAGACACAGAGATCAGACAATCTGAATAACACACACACACACACGCACACACACACCAGCAGCAGCAGGTGTGTTAATCTTTGACACGAGCTGCTTCAGTGTGTAATTGCGTGACGCACTGACGCAGGCTGCTGCTTTTCACTTTAATCAGTGTGTTGAAGTTGTGTTTCACTAAAATGAAATCACAGACCAATTACAGACGAGGACTAAATATTTACAGCAATTATAAAATCCTTTTTTTCCCTGTTTAAATGTAATGACAAAGTACATCTTAATTAACAAACAAACAGATTATTAACTGGAGTCGAATCTCTCACCAAGGAAATAAAAATTGTTAAGAAAATGGTATTTTAAAATGTATTTTAGGGGTCAGATCATCAGATCATTTGCTCTGCACGACCCAGCACAGGTTTTACACCACTTGATGTCCTTCCTGTCTCAGCACCCTCCGTCATTTGCTAACTGGACTTGGGACCGGCACTGCATGCACTGGCTGGGTCTGATGGGATTTAGGGTTAAGAGCCACGCCCAAGGACCCGACAGTGGCAACCTGGCAGGGTGGGATTCGAACCGCCCACCCTGTGATCAGCAACCCGGATCCTCAACCACCTGAGCCACCAATGTCCTGTTTAATGTCTTAAAAAAGATTACAATGATTACAAAAGATTAAAACATTACACATTACAGTGTAAAAACATTACAGTGAAAACGTTTATTGTACGTTAGATATGTTACAAATAGAGTAGTGGTTAGCACTGTGGCCTCGCACCGCCAGGGTTAAGGGTTCAAGTCCTGCCTGTATGTGGGTCTGTTTGTGTGGGATTTGGGGACATGTTCTCCCTGTGCTTAGTGGGTTTCCTTCCACAGTCCAAAAACATGCAGGCTAGGCTAATTGGCATTTCCAAATGGCCCCTAATGTGTGAGTGTGTGTGAGTGTGTGCTTGGCACAAGGGTGTCCCCCACCTACTGTAGTGCCCCAAGTGAGGTCCTGTACAGAATACGCACAATTGAGAACGAGTAAGACTTGTGATAAGACTGTTACAGTATTACTCTACTTATTTAACCTTCCCATGATCGGGCTGAAGACAATAGAAGCTTCCATTAACATCTGGAATGTCTTTCAGATACACACACGTCACACAGTCCTGCCTTACATTTGAGTAAACCTGTTATCCTTCTAAATCTTATTAACTTTCCCCTTCTACATAACCCCAGCTGTAAACACGCTGGACACGAGACAGAGAGGATGTGCTTCAAATATTAAGTACAGGTTTATTTAATACTCCACTCCTCTGGCCACCAAAAGCACGCACCACTTTCCCATATCTGGATCCAATTCATTAACTGGAACCCGCAGTAGCCGAATGCGACCCGGACTCTGGGGCATCATCTACACTTTATGAGAGCGTGAGGTTTAAAGGGTCTGGGTCACTGAACATGTGCTGCTCTGTATGTTGCGCCACTTAGCATGTATAAGCTGCTTTTTTGACCCGGGGCCACTTCACTGCTGTTCCCACTCTGATTTGGGGAGTCGCAACAGAAAAGTCCAGAAATAGTGAGTTTTACCGGCCAAGCTCTCAGTAAGGGAAGGGTGGCGACCTCTCTCCTGTCAATCACAGCACCTCTGGCCAGGCATGCGCATCAGTCCGGTCGTGCAGGTAAAAGTGGGTGGAGAGCATTTCTCTACCTGTATGACATGCTAATGCTAAGTTTAAGAAAACATGTGATAAGCTGGCTTCACTACCCCGAGAGGAAGCAGGTCCGTGCCGCCCCTGCTGATTGGTCGTTGGCATAAGGGAGAGCTGGCTGTTGGACAGAAACAACTAAACTAAACTGGGGAGAGAATCAGGGAAATATTCCCCTTATAGCAAATAGCTGTGACCAACGCGTGATACCTGGTGAACTGTACCTCTCTTTCATGTGCAATAATAGAAGAAAATCTTATCATGAATCAGACGGAAACTTCCTGCATGCCGTGTGTTATTGCACAAGCATTTCATATCAGAATGTTCTCTTTACTGATTACTGATCAAGAGAAGTAAAGGAATCAGGATGTCTGCTGATTTGTGGTTTCCTTATTTCATACGTTGCTACGCAGCTATGCAGTTTGTGCGTCTCAGATTTATTGTCTGGTACGAGCCGATAATATTCAGCAAAAAGAGCCGCTGTGTTATCTGCAGATCTGCACTCAGCTTTCTTTAAGCTCTCTAAAGAGACACACATGCAACTAACTAGCGAGATGATGTTAACTAGCAGGCTACAGTCGTTATGTTTAGCATGCTACAGTACAGCTGTAACGTAGCTGAAGACACTCTGAGAAACCATCACGAGGATTAGTTTAAAATCAGTCTCTGCTTCTTAAATGTGAGACAAAACCCTTCCCCGAGGCCGGTGTGATCACGCCGCACTAAACCTGACACACGCCGCGCTAGTTCTCGTCATGATCCCGGCCTCAGACTCACCGTGCCTGAAGTGTGACCCCGAACAGCAGCCCATATCTCCTGAAAAACATGAGTGAAAGAGTGTGTGGGGATCATTTCCACACGGAACTTTGATGTTTTAGCTGCACACCAGGAAACAGAAAATGATTAGCGCTAGCATGTGTAAGCTAATGCCATCCATATGGAGCCTTGGCCATAAAGAACACTGAAATAAAATGATGGGAACGTTTTCAGGGATTTACCTGCATGAATTATACACTTGCTTTTTTTGGATAAAAAAAAAAAAAAATGTGTATAGGGTCGTGTAGATTTGGACAGCTTTTTTCCCTAAATAAATGAAAGTATCATTTAAAACCTGCATTTACTCGAGTTATCTTTGTGTAATATTCAAATCCGAATCATTTAAGTGTGACAAATATGCATAAAATAATTTGAAATAAAAACAGGAAGGGGCAAATACTTTTCCACATCACTGTGCGAGTCAGTACCTCAAGAAGAAAAAAATAACATTTTTGTAGAAAACAAGCATTTTTCTATCTTTTATTAAAATAAATGTGTTGGGGGAAATGGATTTGCACCATAAAAAGTACAACAAAGACAAAAGTAAAACAAACAACAAACATTTGTGAAAAGTCTTGAAATGTAGAACTTCAAGCATTTCAGCGAGCGTCCTACTGAGAGCGTCCTACTGTATAAGGTGACAGAGCTAGGAGTTGTACAGAAACCCCAAAACCACACACACTTCATCACGAGATTGGACCCACATCTAGAACAAGTTTATTAAGTAGTGATTTAAAGTTATTGCCTCATGATCTCGAGTTTCTTACTGATCCATTTATGATTTCTAAATACAAGATCCGCACTTTTTCACTATTACAGTGTTATATTATTATTTTGACGGTTTTATCTTATTATCTTAAAACAACAAAGCTAAAGATATTAAATGTATCCCAGAGTTTCAGAATCAATTAAGTAATTGGACTGATTTTGAGTTATTTCGTCTATGATGTCATTATTTTAACATATTTAGTACTCATTATTTTTTCATCTACAGTATCTACAGGCACAGGTATCAAAGCAATTTGTTATTCATTTCTGATTAGATATCTTGTTTTTTTTTTTGTCATTTGTCATTATTTTAGGCCATGATCTCATTATTCAAACTAAATGTACAGAAATAACAAGTTACGTGACAGTTAAGTTATACGAAGTGGCAGAGCTGTCGCTTGTTGCATGTCTACAGACGGGTTCGACTCGGTTCCTCTTCCTGCTGCAGGTGTGTGACCTGTATGAAGACGCAGGGCGCATGTGCACAAATTCAGCATCTGGTTTAATTAGGCAAATAATCATTAGTCCAAATCCATAGTGGTACCAAAAGCACAGGAACATCACCTGAGGATCATCCTTAATCAGGAACAGGGGATTACGAAACCCTCTGAAACTGGGCACACAGGCAGAACACGTCCAGACATTTCTATATACAGTTAGTTTATATATACTGTGTGTGTGTGTGTGTTTACACTGTGGTGTTGAGAGTTTAAACACCCACTGTGGGCTCAGGAGCGTCTTATGTCTCCAGTCTTCAGTCGTCTGTCACGCACACATCCACGATGTCACACTGACTACATTACAGACCGTATATACAGTAAGCCGCGCGTACAAGAATAATGTCTGATGTTTGTAATTCACTTAAATGCCTTCAGACATGGTTAAAGTTTAAATTTTACTCGACTTAGTTCACCTGTGTCCTGTGGCCCGCGGGCCGAGCGGTACTGTGCCTGCTAGCGAACTGAATAATTTAATGCTTAAATGAAAAACTGATGTTTTAAAACATACTTTAATTTCAGCCTGAAATGCAACACTTATTAATAATTATACACTTTTAGATACAGTTAGTATGACATCACTGCAAGTGTCCTTGCTAAGTTTTTTTTGTAATACATTGCCTTATGATTATTATGATTATTATTATATAATATATTCTTGTAAGCGCTGTTGATTAAATGCACCTTACAGCCAATCACACAGCGTCAGCAATCCTCTCTTTATTATGTTAATATCACACGTGTCGTTTAAGTAACAACCCGACGTTCCAGAGTTTTGTTAATGACATTAACACCTGTTTTTAAGGCTGTTATTATTTTTCTTGCCTTTTGGGATTACAGATTCTCGTCGTCCAGCGTCTGGGCTTCATTCCATAACAACAGAAGTCAGTCATTAGTATTTACGCGACACTACGCGACTGAATCCTGCAGGCGACAGATACGACCATCACATCACCATCGAGACACAGACACGAACTCCTGCAGAGTCCATAAAGAGACAGTGAACAACCAGTTACACAGAAACCAGTGACTGAGTCGGGGATTGTTTCTCCCCCAGTCGATTTGGATTAAGGATTGTTAATAACATGATTAATAACCATGTACAAGATGTGCGAGTGTGCTTCATCATAGAATGGCTTCATTAACAGCTTAAACACTTCATTAAGTGTTTATTTTGTAATAGAGAATAAAAAGTGTAGCCATGAGTTTATTTCACTCTCTCTCTCTCTCTCTCTCTCTCTCTCCAGCACAGACACACACAGACACACACAGACACACACAAAGCTTCATGACACTGATCAGTCTTTAAAGACAAATAAATTATAAAAGGAGTGAGTATTACTATAAACATACAAACTCATAGAAATAGAAAAAGAAAGTTTGCAATGCCCATTTTAAACGTTAAAAAGATACACAGACGTACGTTGAAGAAAAATACAGCACATTTAGCTATAAAACGTAGTGTACTGTACAAACAGAACAAAACGTAATATTGTAAAAAATAAAATAAACATAAATTATTAAACAATAGAACATTTTGAAGCCTGGAACTTTAGTGTAATAAAACAAACCCATGGATCCCATCCATCAGTATTTCACACACAATCTACTGGGAAACACTATGCATATTATTTGAAGTAGGATTTTAGGACCAGACCAGGTTATTTGATATTTTTTAATATTCTAATGGATTTTTCACCCATAAAATTACACCTGATTAAAATTCCCCTTAATTCCAGTTAAGATTAATAATAAACAAAATAATAATCATTATTGTGGTTTCCACCACTGCAACAAACAAAACAAAAAAATCCAGACCTTGTCGCCTTGCTTCACAGAAACCTGGGTGTCCATGGAGCTGACGGTGAGAAGCAAAGGTCTAAACAAAACGCCAGAGGATTTCACCCAGAGTCACAGCAAGAGCTCACGTTTCTTCCCTTGTTTCTGCTCGTGATGATAATCATCTCCGTTTCTGTTAATTAGCTTTAATACTGTATTTACAACAGAATGCTTTTTAAACACATGTCATGTATCTCCATAAGAGTCCCTCATTCTCATCAGTATTCTCTGCACTGCAGTTCTTTAAGGCGTGTAGGTCCTTACATAATGTTTTTGTATTAAAACACATAAACGTAGGTTGCTTTGCTGTCGCTGCCGACCACGTTTCTGGCGGTGCACTTGTAGAAACCGCTGTCCCTGCTCGACGGGTTCTGGATGACCAGAGTGCCTTGTGGATGAATGTACCTATTCCCGTAAAGTCGCTGATGGGGGCCTGACTTAAGCTGGGTTTTATCTGGAAACTCCCAAAGTACCTCCGGCTTCGGGATACCAATTGCGAAACAGTCAAGCTTGATTGCAAGTCCTGGTCTCCCGTAAGTGACGGCTGAAGGTCCAGTGGTGATGCGAGGTGGATAAGCAATCACGATCACGGCCACTGACATGGACGAGGTGCCGTGTTTGTTGACAGAATTACACAAGTAGGTTCCTCTATCGTATACTGACGCCTGGTGGACTGTTAGGGTACCGTTGTCAAAAACGACGTATCGTCCTGTTCTCTGTGGCCTGGTCAGGATTTCTCCTCTTGGTAGAGTCCAGGTAAGCTTGGGTGTTGGGTTGCCGCTGGACAGACAGTCTAGTCGAAGGTTTTCACCATTGATAATGCTGACCAGTGAGCTGTACTTGCTGCTGATGGCAGGCTTCTGGTTGGTCCCTAGAGTCACTGTCCGTTCCACCGAACCCGCACTGTTACGGCCCACGCATTTGTACATCCCTGCCTCTGAAACCGAAGGGTCTCTGATGACCAACGTTCCATCAGGCAGATGGTTGAAGCGGAAAATGCCGGTTCCACTCAGCAGGGTTGTTCCATTGGGAAGGAACCAGGTAATCTCAGGACGAGGGTTTCCCTCCATGGAGCAGTTAAGAGTCACAGAGACTCCGCTGGTGAACTGGACAGTCTCTGTGGCTGAGCTTTTCAGATTTGGTTTCTCAATACGCTCGGTGACGTGGACCTGTACCTGCAGTCTGGCCTCGCCTGCCTCATTGCGAGCTATGCAGAGCAGCTGTGCAGAGTCACTCTGACGAACGTTGCGGATATCGAGAGTACCGTTGCGATGAACCATAATCCTGCTGCCGTAGTAAGGAGCTGGAAGCACAACATTCTTAGGCATTATCCACATGACTTGGGGATAGGGTGTGCCTTCAGCTTTGCAGTCCAGGAGAACCCGCTGGTCCTTCTCAGCGGTCTCCTCAGCCATGATCATGGGACTCTTTATTCCATTAATGATGGGCACTGAAGTCAGAACCTCTACACTAACCACCTTGTGGTCTGTACCTGCTGTATTTTTGGCCAAGCAAGTGTAGTTTCCGCTGTCCAGTCGTTGTAGCTTATGGATTTGCAGTGTCCCATCAGTGCTAAACTGGTATCTGTTTGATCCTGGCATGGCTATGATGTGATTGCTTGGAGAAAGCCATGTTATAGTTGGTGAAGGCTGTGCCTTTGCCCTGCATGTAAGCGACGCTGTTTCTCCATGTGAGACTCTGATCACCTCAAAAGTCTTGTCGTGTATAGTTGGTGCGTCTGCCACTACTCTGATGTGAATCTTCATTTCATCCTTTCCAATCTGGTTCTCAGCATAGCATGTGTAGTCTCCCTCCTCCTTCGTCCCCACATCATTGAAATACAGAGTACCGTTGCCAAACACAACGTACCTCCTCATGCGCACTCTGTTGTCATCCGCTTGCATGAAGCTATTAATCATGGTGCCATCTGGAAGACTCCATTTGATCTCGGGGTTTGGGAGGCCCGATGCAATGCAGTCCACTTTCAGATCTCCTCCATAAAGAACCTTGTGGTTATTAAACTGTTTCTGCTCGATTTTGGCTGCTTTCATCACGACAGTCACTTTCAGGAGAGCAGAATCATCTCCCATTTTATTTCTGGCCAAACAGAGGTAGTCTCCATGGTCTTTGTCTGTTACTGATCGAATGGTGAGAGTGCCATTGCTGAAGACCTTCATTCTTTGATCAAAGCTATGGTAGAAAGAAGATAATATCAGTTACTGTAAATTTAATAAAAACAAAATAATAACTAGCAAATAATGGCATGGTATGGACAAGAACTGTGAATACAGTGGCATATTCAAGGTAAATATGCAGAAAAGGATATAAAGAATATAAAAATATAAAGAAAAGGAATGCTGCAGTTCTTCCCTTTCCATGGAGTCTAGGAAACACTTGCAGCCTCAATAATACTACTGTAGAATAATAGAAATTAGCACTTTGAATAGCGTTAACACTTGAAAAAACATTTGTGTGTGTGTGTGTGTGTGTGTGTGTGTGTGTAATAATTAGTTTACTGTGCTAAAAAATGTCAGTGTTTTAGCACATAATCCCCTTAATTTAGGGGATTAAGATAATGTTTTCCATGCTGGCCAAATTTAGCCCAACCAGTAGGGTAGAAAAAGTATCACTTAATTTATTTTCAATTTCATTACATAGTTTAAACATATTTCCAAAACCAGCATATTAAACAAACTGCTATTACTAATATGTTGAATATTTACCCTGATTGTAGAATCTGTTTTCATTTGATTTATTTTATCTAGCATTTTCTTTTATTGAATGATTTGTACTTGAATGTAAATATTATTGAATATCTTTATATCTTAATCATAAACATACAGTTTACAAATAAATTTTGCTCTGTAATGTAAATTTTGAACTTGAATTTTGTTCCTGTTAAAAAAGATCATTTTGGTTCTTTTTTTTAAGGCAATCGAATTAATTTGATTTAATTGAAATTCAACTGCCAACACTCCAGCTTTGAATAAACATTTAAATTCTAGCTATTAAAAATTAGTAAAATAAAAATGATGGAAATCAGCTTTAATGATCTTATATAATTGGTTTGACTAGATTCAAGATATTTTCACTTGCTAAGATAGCGCTTTTTGTAGTGAAGCCAAAAAGTGTTCATGCCGTTCTGTTTCACCAGATTTACCAAAGAAGAGTTCATGAAGAGTTTCTACCATTGAAAAAGTTTGCCAAACACACTGGGATGAGTTAGCGTAAAATTTGTAAGTTTAACCACTTTTTACTCCAAACTGACACATGCTATATGCTAACCTGCTGACGGTTTTGGATCAAAGGTTATTGTCTCAATATGTAGTGCACATCATATCATATCATATCATATCACATCATATCATATCATATCATATCATATCATATCACATCATATCATATCTATCAAAATGATGCTGATGTTAATTTGCTCGTGACCTAAATCACTTGCTTCCGGCGTCGTAGCCAAATGTGAAGACGATACTCTCAGCTGCTGACAGAATGAAAACAGACTTCACAGCACTGACATTTCTTTAAATTCAATACAGTTTAGTGTTTAAAAATCAACCCGAATCTAGCACAGACAAACCTACTATGGATTTATTTTTTAAATAAAAAATTGCAAGCTCACTAAACAACGCTCTAGACGGTCTGGAGAAAATCACCCTGCAGAACATCAGCCGGGCAATAAGAAAGAGAAGGAAGCTTAGAGTTTATCTTTCAGACGCGGAGTGACGTTATCTTTGCCTTGTCCATTCTGTGATCGAAGAAATTGGAGAAATATAACTGAAAGCTAAGTAACAAAAGCGTACAGTTTTTTTTTTACAGTCTGAGGAAAAATCTTTAAAATAATAGAAATTTAACATGTACAGTTTTTTTGGAGAGCAATATTAATGAGTTTGTTTGTCTGATTGATGGTTATATCTACATACGATCTTCAGCACAATTTGGATGAACTCGTGCACTCTGGGTAAATCTGGCCATAACTCCAGGAATTATGAGCCTGGACTAGACTACTTAGTCAGCTGTCTAGAGCAAAGATGGAGGCGTTTGCTTTGTAATCGGCAACAGATGTTGCACTGACTTCCAAAATCTGCTCATCACATCTGGAACTTGTAACGGCGGCTCTTTTAACTGCAAGCGAATTCTTCTTCTTCTTGTGCTACTCCTGTGCACATTCACCTTCTTTCTATAAAAACCTCCTGCAGTAAACGATGACGCTACACTGATCTACAGTAGGGTACGTATTGCCAAAAGTATATGAACAGAAGGTCTATGTGTGCTAAAAAAAATGTAAAAAGGAAAATAAATCTGGAGGTTTCCTGTGTGTCTTTAAATTGAAGAGGATAGATGGTTAGCACGATTAGCAAAGCTACTGTAGCTAGCTAACTTTCCTCTCAGCAAAGGCATTTATTGAGCAGGTTCATATGACCACACCTCCATATTTCCACCAAACACTAAACAGGGATTATTTACAGGTATGAACTAAAGTTGTGAGTGAGGACCTGAAGAGATGTCGACCAACGCACAGTACAGGAGGATCTGTGCAAACTAATGCATTTTTCACATTTCAAGAAAGTTCAGAGTGCTTGAAGAGTGATTCTGTCACTGTACATACAGCTCAGTGTTGCTAGCATCACTTTACAGCTACATGCCTATCACATGTCACTTTCATACCTGAAATGTGCATCGATGAGTTTTTTGGACGGAGTTTTCCAGATGATTTTTGGTTCTGGGCTTCCCGAAGCGCTGCAGTCTAAGATCAGGTGGCCACCGTAACTGACGTCAGTTCTTTGCGGTGAGGTGAAGGTAATTTTGGCCGTAGAGGAAGCCCTCATCACCAGGACACTCACGCTTCTCTTGGCTATACCTACAACATTCACAGCAACACACTCATATTTCCCAGAGTCTTTTTCTGTCGGGTTGCGGATGTATAGCGTCCCATTGGGAAAGACGAACAGATTTCCGTTGACGAATTGGGAAGGTCGTATTTGGACGCCGGTGAAGGTGATCCAGCGGATCGTTGGATACGGGGCTCCTTTGGCGCTGCAGTGGATGTACGCGGTCTGACCTTCGGAAATGGTGTGGTTTTCTCGTCGCTGTTGCTGGATTATGGGTGGAAGCGCTGTAACATGGAGGCGAACTGATATGGTTGCCGCTCCTGCCACATTACTGGCAATGCACTTATAGATCCCACTGTCCGGATAGCTAGTGTGCTTCAAATGAAGCGTCCCGTTGCTAAAAAGCATTACCCTCTGCTCCCTAGTGCTGACTGTTCGCACCACCGTCTTGTTTGGGAGCGCCCAGCTTATCTGAGGGCGCGGTAGACCATGTCCTTGACAGTCAAGGTTGACTTGGTCTCCCAAATACACAGTCATGTCTTGCTGCCAGGGATGCAGGATTTTTGGCATTTGGACCAGAACCATCAAGGTGACCACAATCCTCTCGATACCATGCTGAGTCCGCGCAGTGCAGGCATACTGTCCTCGATCCTGGAGCTGAACGTTGCGGATTACCAAGGTTCCACTGGGATGGACCTCAAATCGCTGGATTCTTGTATTTACCGATATAACTGCTCCTAAAAAAAATTAAAACAAATAAAAAGAAAGAAAAACATGCGTCAATCAATATGGAAGCAATCTGTTGAAGTAATCAGAGTTTCTTTGTAACACTGCATGTCTAACAGTAAATAACTGTCCTAAACGAGTCTTTTTGGGATTCTCTCTGTGTCACCACGGAGAAACAGAAGGTGCACACATGTTCTTTGGACCTGACCCGGGCCAGGAGGGAATATTGATGGCTTCTGCATTTTACACAGAAGGCAAGACTCCATGGCTTGTGTCCATCTGCGACTCAGCATGCAAAATAGTGTTATTAAAAAGATCAGATTTACATGTGGAAGACAGCTAAACAAACCCAGCTGAGCAATTTAAATCTTTATTACTGTATTTAATTAAGTGTACTGTTTAAGATGAATGAAATGACGTTTAATATTTGTTTATTTGTACCTGTGGAGATTTTGGTCCAGGTAATAAAAGGCTTAGGATCCCCCAAGGAATTGCACGGAAACTGCACATCTGTTTCAGCGTTCACGGTGACTGTGGTAAGAGCAGTGGTGATTCTGGGCCTCGCTCTCAGTACAGGAACATGTGGTGGCTCAGGAAGAGGGACGTTCTCGCCAAGGTGCCGGTTTGTGGATAGAACACCTGTCTCCATGCTTCTGAGCGGCTTTGTGGTTGGTCTTGTGGTAGTTGTAGTAGTTGCTTGAGAAGGGGGTGTAAAAGATTTCGGGGACACACTTGATCTGATCGAACCGACTGAGCCTGGGCGGACGTGAGCAGATGAATGTGTATCAGATGGGGTTTGATGAGTGATAACTGGAAGTCTTTGGCTGGGGTATTTATAATTAAAGGTTCTTCTTTGATCCTGATTAGGAATGTGGTTAGTTAGAGGGTTTCTTGAATAAAATGGAATTCTGGCTTTTAAAGTGGTTGTTTGTGCAAAAGTTGTGATTGGAGTATTAAAGCCAGACTCTGTGGTTGTTACTGGTGGGGTCACAGTGGTTGTTGTTGATGATATTGTTGTGAGCGGTTTTTTAAAGATATGAATCTTGGCTTTAGTGGTTGGCAGTGTCGTTGGAGATGCAGATGTTGAAATGATACCAGAAGTTTTGCTTATGTTACCCAACAGCTCCTCTTCATCTCCCACCGCTGGGCCTGGAGTCGTGATGGGAAAAACAGAATCGTATTCATCCGGAACAGTATGAAGTGTTGTGTTTAGAAACTCAGCTTGACTTTGGTTCAGTGAAAAATCAGACATCGATTCCTGTAGTAAACCTTCTGCCTTAGAAGTGTCTTCATATTGAAGGCTATCTGGAGGTGGTTTGACTGGAGCAGTTACAAAACTGACAGATGTATGCGTAGAGTTGAGTATTTGCAAGCTACTGAGACTTTCCACTATGTGTGATTCAGATACGTGAGGGCTGACGTCTGTTGAGTTACTCTTCTGAGACGTTGTTAGCGCTGGAACTCGTGTTGTAATTCCTCCTTGAGTGGCAGCAAGGGTTTGATAAGCCGCCTCTGGCTGAGATGTAGAGGCAATATAGGAATTCATCTCCATCTCTGTAGTGAGCATCTGCACATTTAGCGAGGTCTCTTCGGAGGTATGTTTATTAACTCTCCTCTGGGATGTGGTCACTGTCACTGCTGGCGGTGTAGTGTGTATAGCGTGGTGTGGACCATATTGTGGGAGAGTTGTTTCAGTCGTCCGGATGGTGGAAAACTCACTCGTCTCCAGGTCGTGGGCAGGGTGATTGATTTTGTCAGAGAACGGCGAGACACCTGTTTGATCGTTGCCGTTTCGACTTTCGTCTGTTAAGGACTTCAGGTACTGTGAAGAAGTGATAGATGTAGCAGTGGAAGAAGCTGATGTGCCAGCTGTTAGTGTGCCAGTCACAGCTGTAGTGATCGATGGGATGTGTGTTATAGCAGTCGTAGGTGCTGTAAATAACTGTGGTCTGCTTGTGATTAAAGGCAAGGATGGTCTTAGTCGTAACCGGTTTATTCGTTCTCTGGCTCCAAATCGCCTCCTTGAGTTCCAAGGGGTCCTGGAATGCGAACCGGATGAAGGTCTTTGTTTTATAACGTTAGCCGAAACGACTTTGCTTGTCGGCGATGACGTGCTAAGCATCCTTTGTGCATTGTCTTTTTCACTCCTTGTATAAGATTCCTTAACATCAGCAGACTTCATGGAGATGCCAAGCTCATTCTTTAACACGGAATTGGGAGCAGCTGGGTTATTTTCCAATTGGTTTCTTTGTCTTTCTTCTCTGTGTGACGTGCTGGTAGTTAAGGCATTTACATGGTTCCCCTCCAGGACCTCAGTGGTAAAATAATAAGGTGCAGCTGTGGTGTCCGCCTCTCCCAGTGTCACATTTTCTGACTTACTGCTTGATCTCGGAGGTGTTATTTGGTGCAATTGGTTTTCAGTGTGTGAAGGAGCTGTGACTGGTTGGCCTTGAGTCTGAAATGTGATAATGGTGCTTGGCTCTTCTTTGAGTGAGCTGGAATCATCTGGAGAAGATCCCTCTATGGTACTGTGAGATTCTTGATCGACAGTCTGAACTGTTTGTCCTGCAATGCTTGGGTGAGAGCTAGGTGTTGTGGCATTTAAAACAGTTGTTTTCTCTCGAATTTTGGCTAAAAGGTCAGCCCATCTCTGTGGGTCTATTTGGTTCTTGGATTTGTTGATTTTCCTCCTGTTTACGAGAGCACCTTTCCTTCGCTGACCTATCAAAACGTTATCGATCGGCTTCCTGTGGCCTGGGAAATTCCTTACTGGGTAGCCTTGTGACCTTAACTGCGGTCCCCTTCTTTGGTTTGTGAAACCTCTATTTGATGGCATCCTCCTCTGTCCTGTATCATCACCAGATGACTCCTCCATATCCTCAAACATTGCTCTTACCTTTGTAGACACCCCTGAGGCAGACAGGGGCCCCATGGGATACCGTCTGAGAGGTTGTGTTCTTTGCCGTCTCATAACGGTGAGTTTTGCAGAAAGAGTGTCCTCTCCATGTTGATTCAGAGCCACACATTTGTAATGTCCATTATCGTCGGGTCTGCAGTGAGGAATAAAGAGTGTTCCATTGGAGAAAACGAAACCTCGAGATGAGTTTGCTTTGGCGTTCATCACACTACCATCTGGAAAGATCCAGTTCACATCGGCATCTGGTGATGCGACGGAATTGCAAGGCAGATAAACCGGTTCCCCGACCAATTTCTCGGAAGCAATCTTGACCTCCTGGTCTGTGGGGGCTCTGGAGGATTCTGAAACCGATAAACGAAAAGGAAGAAGATCTACATCTCCCAGAACTTCAGCGATACAGTAATACACACCCGAGTCAGAATGATCCACGGCTTTGATAAGCAGTTTTCCCAAACTGGACACAGACAGCCTGTTGTTTGGGCTGCTGGAAGACGCCTTAACCTTAGAGCCATCAGGCAGCATCCACTGAATGCTCGGACCTCCAGAGCTCACCACGCTGCAGTCCATTTCGACTATACTGCCCACCACTGAGCTAAACATCGTCTGGGTGGCGTTGTTGTGTTTGATCATGACCCAGGATCTCTTTTGCCATCTTGCCTGCTCACTGTCTGTGGTGGACGATGTCTGAGTTGTAAAAATGAGCTTTACAGTCTTGGATGTGGAATAGGGCCTGTTGAGCTGAATATTCACATACGATTGCATGAGCCAAGACGGATGAGACAGGACATGAGCTCGGACTCCGGTGTAATAGTACGCATCCCTTTCGATGTCCTGTTTGTATCTGTAACTCACTTCAGGCTCTTTGCTTAACATGATCTCCCTGCGGAGGTGCAGAGCAACCTCACTGTAATACGCAAGCAGTCGCCATAGACTCGTGTACTTCTCCCTGTCCATCGGGCATTCGAGGTCGAAAGACAGGGTCATGTTAGCACTGATCTGCAACGACTCCGTGTAGTCCCATGCGATTTCTGCAGACTGCCTCTGCTTTAACACCCGGCAGGTCAAGTCCACCGCATTGCCGTGTTCATCCGACAGGTTCAGCGTGATGTTTCCAAAAGGCGGTTTGAAATCATCCAGAGAAAGGAGCTCACTGAGGTGTTCCTCGTGGGAAACGTCCTTCACTGGAGTGCTGCTAATGACTGGTTCCATGCACTGGAAATGCTTAAGTTCGGAGATTTGTTTTCCCTTCAGATGATATGGTGAGGCACACGCTGGACACGGCTGATCCTTGGCATGCGCTTTGTCCTTCCTGCATTTCATCACATCTGGAAAAGGAATAAAAACGCAGACTTTACTGGATGATCTTAATCACCTGAAAACTGGATACATATTACATTACAGTATTCTTCATATAGTTAAGAATTGATGTTTTAATTATTTAAAAAGTCTGCCTGCCTGTGAAATTTGCTTTACTGAAGCAGAGAGTCAGAGTGACGGCATGTTTACGTGCTACACGGTTTACTGTTAATGAGCTCCTAGAGAAGAGCGAGACAGAAGGCAAGGATATGCAGTATACCTTCTGGAAGAGAAAACTGCAATTCTTAATTTAGTGGCAGAATAAATTAATCATAAGCTACTGATACTGACACTGCTAGTCTGTACTTTACCTGGGTGGCGTGCGACCCAGTCCGGGAGCCAGTCCAGCCTACAGTCACAGGTCCAGGGGTTTCCGGACAGGAAAAGGTTCTCTAGATGTGGCATGTTTCTCAGCATGTCTCTGGGCAGGGTCGTCAGGTAATTATCCGCCAAGTAGAGATGTTTGATTGTGGAGACGGGGAAGTGATTTAACAAGGAGAACGTGCTGAAGGTAGACGGATGGAGCTTCTGCAGACGGTTGCCTTCGAGTTGGAGCAGACGTAGCGACGTCATGCCTCTGAAGGCGTCCGGATGGATGAACTCGATGTGGTTGTTGTCCAGGTGAAGCCTTACAAGATGTGTGAGGCCAGACAGAGTGTAACCAGCAATCACTTTGACTTTATTGTAGCTTATTTTCAGGACCTGAAGGAAATATTCATGTCAGATTTTAGACAGTGATGCTGATTATAATGAAAATAAAAATGATTTAAGCAATCAGGTATACACCCAGATACAGAGAGGACGTGTTCTTCAGTGTTTCAGTGGGTTACGTACTGTAGGTGTCTCTCTATTTTTACATCCTTGCTTTAATCCTTGTCTTGGAAAAATGGATTATATGCTTCTCTGTGATTTGTGAATCTGAGCTGATCATGAAGCTGACGTCAGGGTCAGCCTTTAGGCAAGTAGTAAAGACATTGTAATCTGTACCTCATATAAACGTAAAATCATATACCTTTTACACGTTGGAGCATGAGAGTGAATTTACATTTGCAAAGCAGCACATCATGTATAAAAATCACTAAAAATACACAAAATTCTCATTTTCTGGGCAACAAATTTTGCAACAACAAAAAAAACTTACATGAAATATAAATGTAAAAATCATAGCTGAAAAATCACTTTAAAAATTATTTGTAAAAACGAATGAAAAAATGAGGAAAAAATCCTGTGCAAATAAAAATACATTCATTTTATAGATCAGGCGTTAGAAATAAGTCAAGAGTTTAATAAATAAACTATATAAAATAAAGTTTCTTTTTAAAAAAAGAAATGTTTTTACTAAAGGAATAATTTTTGTTTAAAAAGGATGCAAAATTAAAAAATCAGGTGTAAAAGAACAAACAAAGACTAAAACAATGAAAAAATGTGAAAAAGAAATCATGAGCAAAAATAATCATCAGACACCAGACTGATAGTGATTAGACTCCCTGGATTAAACGGCACTTCTTTATGGAATGGACATATTTAACTATTCTTTTTTCCTTTTGTTTTTTTCTTGAATAATCTCATTTTAGATAAACTTGAACGAGTTTACCTGCAAGGACATCAAGTCTCGAAAAACACCGTCGGGGATGTGCTGGATGTTGTTTCCGTGCATCATCAGCAGCTCCAGCTTCCTCAGTTCCGCTAAAGAGTCCTTGTCTAGACGAGAGATGCTGTTAAACCTGTTAGACACACAAACACGACACTCACGCTGTGCTCACGCTCACCATTAGTACAAATATGTACATACAAACAAATATAAAAACAAATAACATTATATAAGAGTCATACTTCTTTTAAGATTCATTCACCACATACTGTACTGTAGATTCCAGACTGATTAGGTTTTCTCAGTGTGCTAACAGGACCAGGTACCTCATCTTTAAGATGTTACTATAAATGGATAAAAGCTACAACGGTGGTGTCGTTTAATATCTAATAAATCATACGCGTTGGCAAATTGCTGTAGTGCTTCGAGATGTGCGGTTATGGGAAACTAACGGCTGTTCACAGTAACTCTGCCTCAGGTCGCTCTGTTCCACCTCGCTGTGGATTGTTTTCCTGTAAATGCACACTCCCAAGATTTTACTGTTTACTTATTGTTTAAAACGTTCTCACAATACAATCACAGCCCTAGCGAGGATTCCTGACAGAGCAGACGGCGCTCACCCGAGATTCATGCGCTGAACTGATCTCGGCACTCCCGAGGGGACGAGGGCGAGGGAGCGGAAGGTGCAGTGTACTTCAGTGGGGACGTAACAGGCGCAAGGACGAGGGCAGGGCGTGGCTGCGTCCGGATACATGACGAGTAACATCAGCACCACCCACACACACAGACCCAGGTCTCCCATCCTCCCTCGCCTATCCAGCAGCTTCATCTCAAAGACTGTGGGAGAGAGAGAGAGAGAGAGAGAGAGAGAGAGAGAGAGAGAGAGAGAGATCAACCCAGAGTCACTGGTTCCCTCTGAGGAACGACTTAAAAGAATAAATCACACATTAATTAATATTAAAGGCTTAAAATTATGTGGCCGCTGTACAATTATATTTTTAAAAATACAATAAATTTTCGATTTTATTTAAGAAACTCTTTCTTTTTTGATGATGGATCTTTTAAGTCTTTAACTGATGTTATGTTACACTCCACTCGAGCAGCACAACACCCTGAGACGGGTCAGAGCTCATCATGGTCAGTTTACCCGCAGTACTCTTTTCTACCACTAGGGTGCATACACATGGTAAGGGGAGAGCGAAATTATACTCTCACTGTCCACTTTAATAGGAACACCTGCACAGTCAGCCAATCTTCATGGCAGCAGCACAGTGCATGAACACACACCCAGTAAATACAGGGCATGAAGTCTGAATACAGAACACAAGTCTGATCACATGACTGCAGTCTCAGCGGTGAGGGGCAGCTGGGTTAGGGTGGGAGTCCCGGGCTTTGGTTTCAGTACTTACAGAGCTGGGCGTGTTGGCTGCTACAAACATGACGTAAAAACAAATGCAGAAAGAAAGAACGAAGAAAGAAAGGAAGAAAGAAAGAAATAAGTTTGTAAATAAGTTAATGAACCGGTGACTTTCAAATAATTAAAGTGCAGCTGCTTAAGGTTTAAAATTTCATAGTGTCAGAATTAAGGATAGATAGATAGATAGATAGATAGATAGATAGATAGATAGATAGATAGATAGATAGATAGATAGATAGACAAATGGATAGTCAGAGAGATAGATATACAGACAGACAGATGGATAGACAGACAGATAGACAGAGAAATGGATAGACAGACAGACAGACAGACAGACAGGTATACAGACTGATAGAAAGAAAGACAGACAGTTGGATAGACAGACAGACAGAGAGATAGATAGAAAGACAGACAGATGGATAGACAGACAGATAGATATACACAGACTGATGGATAGACATATATACAGCCAGACAGACAGACAGATAGATAGATAGATAGATAGATAGATAGATAGATAGATAGATAGATAGATAGATAGATAGACAGACAGACAGGTGGATTACAGACAGATGGATATACAGACAGACAGACAGATATACACAGACAGATGGATAGACAGATATACACCCAGACAGATATACACCCAGATAGACAGACAGACAGACAGATAGATTAACAGACAGATAGACAGACAGACATATGGACAGACATAGGTTAATATAATATCAGTGATCTACCTTCAGGAGTGTGCAGTGAGTCAGTTCTGCTGCCACCAAAGTCAGTACACCTCTACATCACCTCACACACACACACACACACACAGCCTCACTCCTTTACTCCATGCTGCAGGGTGAGAGCTGTGTAATCAGATGATCATAAACAGGAGTGTGTGTACATCACACACCGGAGAATCACACCGCACCGGAACAACAACAACAACAATAATAACAACAGTAAGAAGCAAGTGGGTGGGTGAGGTCTCAGTGCGCGCGCGGTGCTCCGCAGGTATTCCGTTTGATCCGCGCGCGGAGAAGCTCGAGACAGGAGCGCGCCTGTGTGACGCGTGAACCCCGCGCGCGCTCCACTCATGAGAAGTTTGAAGGGCGCGCAGCTGTTTCACACACACACACACACACACACACACATATTTACTCTCTCTCTCTCTCTCTCTCTCTCTCACACACACACACACACACACTCTCTCTCTCTCTCTCTCACACACACACACACACTCTCTCTCTCTCACACACACACACACTCTCTCTCTCTCTCTCTCTCACACACACACACACACACGAAAAAGTTAAAATAAGGAGGAGGAGCGGTGAGGGAGGTGTGCTCGTGCTCTCTTAACACTTTATTTTTATTCTCTTCTTTTTAATATTCATATACTTACACAGACACGTGTTCACTACTACTACTAATAAATATCATAATAATTATTATATCCACTTCATTAGTCTGACTCAGACATTTCCCCCTTTTGCTTTAACTCTTCATGACACGGTGCTGAAACACTCCTCAGAGATTTCACTCCATATCACCATGATGTCATCACGCAGTCGCTGAAGATCCGTCTGCTCCACGTCCCTGATGCGACTCTCCCGGACCTCCACCGCGCCCCAGAGTCGCTGTACCGGACTGAGATCAGGAGAGTGTGTGAGTGCAGTGTGAGTGCAGTGTGAGGTGATTACAGCTCTGTGACACGGCGCGTTAGTTATCCTGTGATCATAAAGGGATGGACGCGGTCAGGACCAGCACTCATGTGGGCTGTGGTGGTTAAACCATGCTGACGTGGTACTAAAGGGCCCCGAGTGACCCGAGGAACAGTGTCTCCCCCACACCATCACACCGCCAGCACCAGTCTGACGCGCTGACAGCAGGTTGGATCCATCAAAGTCTGACCCAACCAGCAGAAATCGAGGCTCATCAGACCAGACGAGGCTTTTCTGATCTTCTGGAGTCTAATGTTGGTGAGCCCATGTGACCTGTAGCCTCAGGTTCCTGTTCTCAGCTGACAGGAGCGACACCCGGTGTGGTCTTCTCCTGCCGGCGCTCTTCAGCAGACCTCAGGTGTAGCGAGATGTTATTTGAGTTCCTGTTGCCTTTCTATCAGCTCTAAACAGTCTGGCTGTTCTCCTCTGACCTCTGACCCCACCAAGGCAGAGAACTGCCCTCACTGGGGATTTTCACACTCTTCTCTATAAACCCTAGAGATGGAATAACATTAGGAAAAATGGCCCCGTCTGGTTCCTCAGCTCAGTTTGGGGGAGCGAGCGTTGTTTGTCTCAGCTGTGCGGCTCAGAGATCAGGCTGAGCAACTGGTCACGCGCCCAAAAATAAAAATCACCAAAATAAAAAGGTGTAAATAGTTGGAATTGTTGTGGTCGTGCCTGACGTCACGTCCAAATCCACAAACGACAAACTCTGCATTTTTGCCTTTCACAAGAAGCAGGTTTAAACCGTGTGAATTATAACTTCTGAACCACCAACGAGGAATTCTTTTATGATGCACGACTGCAAACTCAAGCTGAAAGTAAGTAAAATCATTGTTTCTTTATGATAATTCTTTAGATAATCAATAAGACTATCATTAAACACATAATCATATTAAATAGCGCATTAGGGAAGATTAGTGTTGATTTTTTTCATGTTAAGTTTTCAGGCTTTATTCATCACATAAACATTACTGCATAGCAAATGTCTTTATTCTTGACATTTCCCAGCTTTTGTTAGTAGGCAGGGGGTCAGAGTGCAAGGGCAGCTATTATACAGCGCCCCCCAAAGGGCCTAACACCTAGGAGAACTGGGACTCGAACCACCGACCTTCTGATCATTAACTCAAAGCCATAACACACTGAGCCCCCACCGCCCCCAAAAAGACTGTATAGATGTTTATAGGTGTAATTTAAAATTTCAATTTGCTGTTTCTTGAAGCTCCGCCCCCGGGATTGATCTACAGTGGCCTGTACAATAGAGTTTTTACGAAGAATGACTGACAGGGGGCGGATCCAAACGCAAACAAGCTACAGAAGATGAGAAGCCACAAATGTTTTCCAGAATGCTTGCCCCAGCAATCTCACACACATTTGCTAATAATCACGGCTTAGCGTATGGTCTTACTGAAACACCCTGAACATCTCCCAGGTTATTTCTACAAGGAAGGAATAAAGAATAAAAAGCTTCCTGCTCCTCTCACGCTGTGTGTACTCAGTGATCAGGAAGTAATGGGGAATACGCTCAGGACCGCAGTCTGGAATGTGAGTGTAATCTCGAGCACTAATCACTGTGTGGATGTGAGATGTAGTGAGGAGATGTGGAATGAGGGCTTTCCTGAGATAAAGAGCACAAACAGAACGAGGAATCTGTGCATCATGCTCTAAAACTCACTTTACTCCCTCTGAGGAGATCCCATCGAGCTGATAGGAGAAACAACAGTGTTCACGACAAGCGTAACATGACCTCAGCAAGAATCAAATCACGTCCAGGTCCGATGTAAAGTTCATTCTCCATCCGACTAGGAAAGAAATTCATAAATAAAATAATAAACATGACTCTAAATATGGAATTCTTTCAGCGGACGTCAGGAAAACGCTGATGATCTCAATTTCAGGATGATGTCATGTCAAAATGGCTTCTCTTTTCATTAAAACCCTTAAAACTCAAGCAGCAGCACAGAATCGATCAGTGATTAATATATACAGTAAGTGTGTTGATGTGGAGGTCTTGCTGGCGTGTGTTAACGGAGAGGCTTCAGACATCAAACTGTTTATTTGGGATCTGTAGAAGAAAAGATCATTACTTTTATAACGTGTGCATTTTACCAGAATATTGGAACGACGTCATAAAAATGCAGAACTCTCAAAACAAACAAACAAACAAACACACAGACACAACAGAAAGCAGCAATAAAAACACCTGCTGTGTGTCTGCGCTATTTCTTTGCCTGTGTGCCATTTAATTTTTTTTTTAAGTTTGTACAGCTGGTTAAAATGAACTAAAATTCATTCCATCCTGTTGCCAATTTTGTGCTGGAAAAAAAAAAAAACCCTCTCCTCCCTCTACACTGTCCTCTAAAGCACACAACAGATCGTGTCTAAATTGCTCGGAGCTTTAAGGACTAAATGATATGATTTTAAATGAGTTCATATCCACATTAGATATTTAATGATGTCGTCGGTCGTTCTGCTGCTCCACACACACACACACACACACCACTCGGCACACGGCGCGGGTATTTAATAAATCTATACCAATGACAGCGGTGATGGTAGGTGATCTTACAGTGCATCACTCAGCCGGAGCGTGCACAGAAATCTGAGTGTCAGTTCCACCCTCGTTACAGGAAGCTGTTTATTTAGTGTGAAAGAATCGCCGCCGGTTGCAGACGTGCGCAGTGACGAGCTACATTTACTTTACTAACTTTTTGAAGAAAATGTGCTTCTATGAGTAGTTTTACTGCACCGTACTTTTGACTTTACTTGAGTGGATTTGTGAAGAAACGCTGCTCTCACTCCGCTACAGTCGCTACGCTACTTTTCTAAGCGTTTATTCGACACTTTCGATTTTCTTTGTGTTTGCCAGAGAAATGCAGCCGGTAGATCGACCATGTGACTGTGTTTCACCAATCAGACGGAGCGACAGTAATCACATGACGCTGTTTCACCAATCAGCCGTGTTATAACAATAACCACATGGAGTCACATGACCACACAGAAGGGGGCGTGTCTTCAGCAGTGATAGACAGTGAAGCAAACATGTGGCAGTTAGTTTGTTTTATTAAAGGTTACAGTCTTAACATTTATAATTCACAAATAAACTAGAGGTTTTCTGCTGAGTCATTTGACTGAACATACAGTAAATCTTACACAGGAAATAGTTACACTGTTCAAACACACACACACACACACACACTCACACACACACGTTACCTACAGGAGGGATTTATTACAAAAGCTTTATATTGTGAAAAAGGGAGATTAGACATTTGTGTTTCTTATTCCTTAATTTGCTATTTTGTAAAGATATTTAGTTTTATACATTCCTTTTATTAAATTAATTTTATTATTTAGAAATGTCGCAATTTGTACATTATTTTATCATTTTCTCTGGCTGCTCACATAATAAAAAAAGAATTAATCAGACATTATGATGAAACAGTTACTCGGGACTTGAGTGTCTTTTCACCGAATACTTTTTTCCTTCTACCTGATATTAATATTATAATATTATTAGTTATATTACTCAGAAGTCCAGCTCCTCTTACTTGAGTACAGTTTTTGGCTCCTCTTCACACCACTGGTTGTTTGTAGGAAGATGTTTGTTTTGCGTGACTGCGTTTCCTCCGATAGCGCACGCCACACGAGTGATTACAGAGTGTGAGAGGTCACGCCCCCTCTGGCCAGGCCGTAATTTTATTACTTTTTTAATGGTCAACCAGGAAAGGAACACGAGACAGGCCTGAGAGACACCGCAGCCATCCTAAATAAATAAATAAATAAATAAATAAGTAGGCAGTGACATGGGGATTCATCACCTTTATGCACATCACATGACCTTTCGTTCAGTATTATTTGGCCGTGTGGACGTGTTTCTCAGAGACGTCCTGGTCCGGGTGCAGGCGGTTTGCATAGTTTCACCTGCATGGGTTCGGAGCTCTTCACCTGGGATCCGTGAGATATCACCATGCTGCGGTGATGAGACGCTGAAGAGACATTCTGTCGTGACGCCCTTTACTTCACACCGTCCTACTGTAACCCCTGCACTCATCTCCTCCACCGCCGACCCCCGAGTGAGAGCACGTCAAGCTGCACCTGTCCAGGAGCGCGCCCGTGACCTGTACTGTCTTATACTCAGGACACCTGTCTGTCTTCATCTCCACACCGTTTCTCAAAACATGTTTATGTTATTTAAAGTCTGAGCGTGGAGAATATAATAAAAATGTCTCCTCTATAATAAAACCCCAACATCTGGACGTCTGTAAACACATGTGCGTGTTTCTCTCCAGCGTCGTGTTTGCAGTACGCTGTACCCTGGACTTGTTGTACAGAACTACTGCAGTCGTGACATTTTGGGGTGTGTGTGTGTGTGTGTTACTGAAGTGTGTGATGAGACTTGAAATGTGAACGTCATGATGGTTTAAGATCAAAAGTATAAGTACTTAAGTATAGTTTCTAATAGATTTTTTTTCTCCTGCTATTTATGGTCCTCCAGCACTTTTCTAAACAAAGCTACAAATACCCGTCTCTGACCTCAGGGGTCACCTTCAGGGCTGCTGGTCCAACAGCATCCCCCCACCCCCCACCCCCCAAACCACTCCCAAAGGAATTCGTCCCACAGTGAGGTCAGAGGAACACAACTAGAGAACTTTAGAGATGATCAGATGAGGGCCAATCTGTATATTCATTCATTCATTCATTCATTCATCATAATATTTAATTTCAGGCTAAATAGCATTAGATTATTATTAAATGATAATAAAAGAGAATAAAAAAGAGTTTTATCAAAGGGCACAGTGATAGATTTCGATTCTTTTTTTTTTTTTTTGCCAAACTAAACTTTTATGTATTTACAGATTATAAACCTTTCTGCTGATCTCTGATTGGTCGCTGGGAGACATTATGATCTCAGAACATTCTGATCTATTCTAAGTCCGATCACATCTGCTCTCACAGCTATTGACTTGAAATAGTTTATAACGAGTTTTTATAAATACTTTATTATATTTCATCATTTAACCAGGACAAAGCTTCCTCTAACTGTAACTGTTGTATGAATCTAATGCATTAGCATGGTGTTAATGCCGAGGGACACTTCTTCTTCTTCTTCTTCTTCTTCTTCTTCTTCATCTTCTTCATTCTTCCCTCAGTAATGCGCAGGTCCGGTCACAGTAAGCCGTTATGATGAGCGTGTTCACTGACGGAGTGTGTACGCTGCACACACACTGAAAAAACTTTCCTGTGAAGGATTGTGAGCTGATTGTTTCTAACTTTCCCTTTAATAAAGATCCAGCACAGATCACGAGACGGAGCGTATAATCTCTCAATCCACTGCTCGGCCAGAGAGCGCTCCTCCAGAGCTCACGTATCATCTCACTAATAAAACACTCACTGAAGTCTGGAGCCCTGCAGATGCAGAACGAACATCATGACAAGTGCAGATCCAACACCATCAATCTGTCATCAGCAGCACGATTTAAAAGATTTGTCAGGAATTTCACATTTAACTGGAAACTGGAAAGGTTTTTATAACACTGTAGAGGAAGATGTTCGGCCTGGAAGGATCCGCTCCAGAAGCTTCTCACAGCAGACCGGGTGCACTGACATGCAACTCACTCACCACTTCAGTAACACTTATCTTCTATGCAGGCATGGGGGGGGCATGGGGGGCATGGGGAGGGGTTACACCTTGGACACTCACACACTCACTCACACACACTCATTCACACACACTCATTCACACACTCATTCACACACACTCGTTCACACACACTCATTCACACACACTCATTCACACACTCATTCACACACACTCGTTCACACACACTCATTCACACACACTCATTCACACACTCATTCACAC
>QMIH01000679.1:103138-122876 GCA_003987875.1 Clarias batrachus | reverse complement strand
ATTTGGCAGACGCCCTTATCCAGAGCGACTTACATTTTTATCTCATTATACATCTGAGCAGTTGGGGTTAAGGGCCTCGCTCAAGGGCCCAACAGGGACAACTTGGTGGTGGTGGGACTTGAACCTGGGACCTTCCGAACCGTAGTCCAATGCCTTAACCACTGAGCTACCCTGACCCCTGAGCCACAGGTAAACCTCATGTATGTGGGCGGAGTCACAGGTAACCTTTAGAATAAAAGAATGAATTTGTTTAGAATAAAATAATTCAGAGAGTCACTCCGGTAAACAGGTCAGGATGAAATGGACAGGAAGTGAGAGGAGCGTGTGAGTCACGGCCATCCTCGACCCTTCAGTACTGAGCCATAAATCCACAGTTTCGCTAAAAACAGAAGGTGAATGTGAGGAGACACGAGACATGTCCAGACGAGAGAGAGAGAGAGAGAGAGAGAGGGCTGGAGTTGTAAAGCAGAGCGTGGTAATCGACCAGACAGTGTCCTGCTGTGTGTGTGTGTGTGTGTGTGTGTGTGTGAACTGGATGTTATTCTTCAGTTCACGAGCGAGACTGCTGTGGTGAAGAAGAAGCACAGGGAGTAAAAAACTCCATAAACATAGCAGCGCGTTGCCTCTGAAACGCCTCGCGCGTCCTCGCGCTCCTCCAGCACACAGTGACACGCCCACGTGTCTGCGCCTGCTCATTTCGTTTTCCAGTGCTGCTGTAACATTACCACATGTACCATACAAACATGCACATGCAAATAGATTGTGTAGAGCGAGGATGACTTCCAAAAAACAAAAAAATGCAGCAGCCAATAAAAAAGTTTGTCTGTTTTTGAGATTAAATGTTTTTTTAGATCAGATCTGAGTCTCTTTTTATATGTGGGCTTGGATCAGATATATATCTGATACGTGGTCATGTGACGGGAATGAGAAGGGGAATTCGTGTGACTTTCTGCCTCTGTACGTGCCTAAGGCTCTTAGCGATTTTAGGCGTCTCAAAGAAAAAGTAAGTCACGCAATTACACATAATACTCAGCAGGTGGCGTTATTCTGGTTTTAAATATATATAATATAATGTGAAGGAGCAACGCCATGCTGAACAGTAGTGAAGTAGGAGTACACATAGCTGCTGTACTTTTGAGAAGAGTAAAAGTATAAAGGTTCGTCTAATAAAACTACAGTAGGTACAGTAATGAATTTAATAAACTCCGCCCACCTCCGGGTGCGAGCAACAGCTGCTGAAACAGCTTCTGGACCTCAACAAATACAGCTGACCAACTGCTCGCTCCCCGCCAGAGCAAAACCTCAAGGAGACTTTTAGTAACATCACATCCATTGTTGGAGATCAATGTGGGTCAGGTGTCAGGACGGCTGCGTGGTCTCAGGCTCCAGACTCAAGGTTCAGCCCGTCCCCTGTGTAAAGGAGAATTCTGGTCTCCAACAGGGGGCGTGAGGTCAAATCCCACTCCTGACACTTTTTAAGGGGCGGTGATGTCTCAGTGTGTGAAGGCTCTGAGCTACTGATCTCTGCGCTCTTGTCTCCGGCCGACTGAATGGAAGGAAGCTGAGATATGTGAAGTGTAATGAATTTCACTGTGCAGTAAAGTTCATGTGATAAATCAATGCACCATCACACTCATCACGTGCTTTAACCCAGATGGTGCAAGAAAAAAGCGTATCGATGTGCGCATGCGTGTTTCAGACAACAGACGTGTCCACATCAGAGTCAGATCTAAAGGTCACGTCTAATTATGAATGTAAACCCAAATCCGATCTGACAAGAAATCGTTTTGAACCACATGGCTAATGTGAACGCAGCTTATGTTACTGGACTGGGTTTAATTACAGTAGCTCGCTAAATACATGGCTATGATATAACTAGCATGCTCGTAGCTAAACAGTTGGCTAAGCTCTTATGCTTTATCCTGAGCGTGGCTTATAGACTTCAGATACAGCGTATTTATCTACTGAACATTTGAGTGACTTCTTAAAGGTCCCATATTTTACTGTTTCTTGAACAAGTTAGCACAGGACTCAGAGCTCCCCCTACAGCATGTGTGTGGTAATGCTCCAGATGAAACCTGCCAGATAATGGTAAGCTTGGTCTCGCTCCTTCCCAGAATGCACCACCTCACTCTGTACTGTATGTAAATGAGCTCCTGCTGAGCCACGCCCCCATCTAGCGAACAGCAGAGCAACAGTCGTGAGGAGGGGCTCTTCTTATATGAGGTCACATTGGCGGGGGGGGGGTCTAATTGGGTTGTTTATCGTCTGACCAGTGCACACCTGCAACACACACACACACACACACACACACACACTGCAAACCCATTTGACCATGTAAACATGACTAAAAAGTGTTTTTTTTTTAGCCAGAGTTGAAGGTTGAGCTGTTGATCATCACCACACGGTTTTACTCAAATCATCATCACAAGCAACTGAAAGTGAAGGTCATCGGTCTGCACTCTCTCAGGCATCGCTGCTGCTCCATTAAAATGATTACAACTTTGTACTAATTGTCTTTTAATGAGCTTACAGTCTGTTTGTTTTGTTATTTATTACTTCTAAACAGAACTGCAGTAAAAGTGAAGCACTAGCGTGTACTGAAGTGAGTGAACTGTTTAGTCGAGCAGTGTAAGGAGAGGATGTGAGTTTAAGACTCCTGGACTTCGACAAATATTTATTTGTTCAGCTGAGGAATGTGCGGATGCTTTTCTTTCTTTTTTTCCCCGCAGCCGTGTGTGTGTGTGTGTGTGTGTGTGTGTGTGTGAGATCTGCTCAGTCCTGCCTCCTATCACTAGCAGGGAAGAGGGAGTGTAAGCTAATAAAAACAGGCTAATCACGCGCTCAGCATTTATTTCAAGCCATCGCGGTTCCACTGTCATTCAGGTGACGGAGCGTAACGCTAGCTTAAGGAGCTAAAAAGCTAAAGACAGCAGTGTGTGAAAAATGAAAACATCATATTTTAAAGCCTGGCTAATATATTTAAAACTTCCACCCTGTAACAAACATTAGCATTCAAACAGTTGTAGTCAGTGTGCTAACACGTCTGCTCAGCGGGTTTAGCTAATGTGTTAGCATGTGGGGTCTAAGCAGTTAGCTACAAGTCATGGTGCTACTAGCTTACGTACATAGATCTAAACAAATGTATCTTCACAGAATTTCATATTGTTTTTCAATTCATCTGCAGAAGTTGTGTAAATTATGGCTAATTAGCATAGCGCACATGTTCTAGATCATTGTGGCATTACATTCAGGGTTGTTTTTAGTTTCAAAATTCTCTAAAAATAATGCCAAACTGCAGGAGAAAGTTTACACCTGAGTGTGGACATCTTCCTGTCTCGCTGCTGTTATCGATTATCCAGCTCATTAAGTTATGAGTGTGATCAGGAGTGATAGCGTTAAGGGGAGCGTACTCATGTTCTCTAGTTCCTTTGTTGTTGTAGATGTTAACAGACATTAAGCTGATTGTGTTTTCCAGTTTATTTCATTGGAACAAGATCAAACAGTCAAAAAAAAAAAAAGAAGCAAAATGTACGAACAGACGTTTACTTGTGTTTAAACTCCAGCTTTAAATCACCCTGTGTACTCTCGAGACTGCACTGGCTTTGACGAGTTCACGCAATAGAACCTGACAGCTGGGAAATCTCGCCACGTTCCCATTACAGACCGAGGGAACATAGGACCCAGGGAGCTCAGGAGTTTGGTAACATGGGACCCCAAACCTGGTGGACGTGGGGCTCTGAGAACTTCGGACTGAGAACTTCGGACCAAGCTCCCAGTATGTGCCGTATAAACCTGGGGACCACAGGACCAGTGTTTCATCTGTACGTCAGGAGGTCCTGGAGCACTGAGAGCGGGCAACTCCAGCAGGTCAGGGGCGAGAAAAAAGTCACAGAACATATTAAAAAATCTGAGAAAAAGATCTGAGCTTTTCACAATGCTGAGAAATCAGTGAAAAATCAAAAATATATTTATTCAGTTAATTAACTGGGATCTAAGGAACCTTTTGAGGAACGACACTCAAACCAACCTGAGAGGAGAGTTAATCAGTCACACAGGGATGTAGAGATCTACACAAGCATTACATCTGAACCTTCTACATAAGGATCGTTTAAAACCAATAAGCAACAAAAGAACACACACACAAATTCACTGTGTCTATGATAAGGATCAGGGGAAACTTAAAATAAGTTTAAGAGTTTTAAGATTAAGTTTAAGCTCATTAAACAAACATCGTTTTAAATATTATTATTATTATTATTATTAATAATATAAACCCAATTATATCAGGTCACAGTAAGATCCTCTGTGAGCCAAAGAAAGTATATTTATTTTATTTTAGAAAGGCTTCAAGTTTAAAAGTTAGAAGACTAACCCAGAACCAAATGCTTATTTTACAGTCATAAAGCCTCACCAAAACACCGCCTTCAAACCTTGACTGCACTGGAAATGACCAGTTTTGGCGCAGACCAACATAATCAAGGCACCAACACTTTACTTACAGAAGCTTGTAAAAAAATAAAAAGAGCCTTAAATTCCCATGTGCCTGATCAACACTGGTTCAGTTTTCTTAAATAGCATTAAAGGTTTTCTGGAGAAATTAAATAAAATAAAAATAACATAAAATAAAAAAAATATTCATCACAATTAAAAACCACCAGGTCAGTTCACTTGTGTTGGATGAAAAGAAGAAAAAAAAGCAAGACCATTTTTTACATTTTAGTAATAAATAATAGTGTGACAGTTAAATGTTAGATCACATGTTCACAGGTTTTTACAGTTATTGAGACGACGGTAGTCAGGGCGCTGAGACGACAGGAGCGCTCTCTCTATGTCTTTCCTTTTTTTCTTTAATCCAGTCTGATTTATGAGTAATATACAGCATCTCTTTGTTATAGATACTTTTTTCTTACTATCTTTATAATTTTATCACAAGGTAAATTGGTCTGGATCTTAGCTACAGTGTATTAAGCTACGAGTATCACGTGCAGTAACAGCTCGCTAGTTTCCTCTGTAACCCTGAACATGAGAGCTAGCGATGCGCCGCAGCGTTCAGTCAGACGGGGAACATCGTCCGTCTGGCGCGAGAGGCCTCAGGTGTCCCGTAATCGTGAGCATGTGGTGATAATGGGTGGGTTTCAGGTGGGTTTCAGGTGGGTTTCAACGTGATAAATGTCCCGTGTTAGGGAAAATGAAAGAGTTGTAATGCCGTTAATTACAGCCATAACCTGGTTAAATTCTCCTCCTCAGGCTGGGACACAAACACGAGCGCATTCCTCAACAACCGGCTTTAGTGGGTTTTTTTCTTTTTCTTGCTTGTCTCGGAGGTGTTTAGTCTCAGATCTGTCCTGACTGCTGGGAAGTAAATGAAGCTGACATCTCTAATAAGGAGCGAGAGTCGTTTTGCAGCCGTGCCTGGGAGGGGAATTACTGTTAGCATGTTAGCAACATTAGCATTAAGAGCTTCAGTGATGGTCTGGTTTTGTAAAAAGTCTTAGTGAAACAATTCACAATACTGCAGAACTGCTAAACAGTGAGAAATAAATGATTTGTGGAGCTTCCCCTCAGTCTTTCTCCTCTTTCTCACTCATTTTTTCCTGTACGAGTGAAACGTTGGCTCCCAGCTCCACTCCGCATTACTCACGTCTCGTCGTCTCATCTCAGCATGTAGAGAGAGGTTATGAGTTTAACATCAGGACAGTGTGAGGTCAGCGGCTGGCCTTTATATGACGCTGAAACTTCCATGACCTTCCTGCGACCATCATGCACTTACTCCCCCCCCCCCCCTTACCCTGACGTCAGGATCTGTAATCCGAAGAGCCTTAGCTGATCTTTTACACAGAGATCTAAGGTCCAACGTTCTACCCTGGATTTGCATCTGGATTTATTCTCACAACAGCACCGCTCCGTGTTTCTGTGAATTTTTAAGATATTCATCACCAGCTGAGGGGTTCTGGCACAAGAACCAGACAGTCCACCCTTTTACCCATGCTCGTGTGTCACATGTGTCGAAAGTGTGCTTTCCTCATCTCTAACCGTCACTTCCACAGGCTAGGTCTGAATAATAATAATAATAATAATAATAATAATAATAATAATAATTTTCTTTTTTTAATTGCTAATCTTGCACTATAGTTAGTCTATTCCATAAAAATATGATTTTAGCAATAATTATTTATAATGTAGTACAATTATTTTTATTAATAATTTTTAAAAAAATCTTCACTTTTATTTATTTTTTTTCTATTTTGACCCCAGTGTTAAAAAAGCGAGATAAATAAGGTCGTGAATGATGGTTTCTGCAGTAGGCAGACGATCAGACTGAAAGAAAAAAAGAGCAAACATCTGGAAGATTTTTGAGAACTAACACGAGGCATTTTAGCCTCAGGAACAAGACAGGAGCGTTCAATCATTTTAAGACATACCACTATTATTATTATTATTACTGATCGCTCACCTGGTTCGCCAGCACCGCGTCCCGTCTGTGTCAGTTACTTCACAAAATCTGGGCCCGTATTCACAAACCTTCTTAAGCCTAAAAGTTGCTCCTAGTGTCGAAATTCTAAGAAAAATCCTAGAATTAGGGCATTTTCTTAGCTATCTCAGCCCTAAAAACAGGTAAAGGTAAAAATAGTTAAGAGTAGAGAGGAGGACGTTTAAGAGTTTCTATATCAGAGGACAAAATGGTGTAAAGAAGAAATATTCTCCAAACACTGAACGTGAAGCTAAAAGTAAACACTGCTCTTCTGTCCAGTCTGGTTTTACTTCCTTCCGTCTCTCTCGGCTTGTTGACTACAAACCATCCAAAAGTGCAACTTAAATAAACTGTCCTGTGATCATGTAAACTGTAAAAGCTGAGACTTTTTTTTTTGCTCCCATCAGTCTGAAATGGAAAATCAGTTTAGTAAATAAATGTGAGAACTTTAATATAGTAACTACTGTGTGGAAACTGGTTGCTTCAAAAGTCGACACATATTCAACATTTATGGAAATGGAAATTATCTTTAAGACATTAAGCCTAGAAACTTTGCATAAAGTAGCCTGTAGTCATGATGATACAATTTCTTCATGTACAAAAATGATGATTTCACTGTCTGTTCTATTATCATGTATTCTGTTTTCACAAAGAGCTCATTTCAAAACCTTTGCAGAGGTCAGAGGTTATTTTTTTATTAACCAATCACAGTTCTTGAATTGCTGCATCAGCAACAGGGTCAACCATGCCCCCTCACTAAGATAAACGTTTTTATACTTTCTTTACACAGAGTTGCTCTAAGAAGTTTTCCAAACCACTTTTAGTCTAGGACTCCCAGCTAGGACTTTTTAGGCTAAGATAGGACGCTCTCTGAGAGAATTATAAAAAGCCTTGTGAATACGGGCCCTGAAGTCCAGGTAATGAAATGAATTTGGAGGTGTGGTTTAGAGCTTCCCTGATTGATAAAAGACACTCAATCATTTTAAGTTTGCTGTTCATAAGCAGCAGCTGATGATGTGAACCTTTTCTCACATGAAAGAGGCACAATCAAAAGTAGCTGATCTGTATACGGCCTGGACATTTAGGACAGGACAGCTTGGGACTCTTCCTAGAAGTGGACTCCAATGGCAGCATGGAGAAGCCTGAACGTGGTAAAGAAGAATCCTCGAGTAACAGCTAAAGGCTTGAAGACATCACTGGAATTGCTGCATCAGCAACGGGGTCGACCACGCCCCCTCACTAAGATAAAAGTTTTTATACTTTCTTTACACAGAGTTGCTCTAAGAAGTTTTCCAAATCACTTTTAGTCTAGGACTCCCAGCGGCCTGGCAAAGGTCTCTGTTCATGAGTCTACCGTAGTTAAGTCATTAAACAGGCAGCGTGTCCAGGGCAGCACACCATGGGCCGTCCAAAAACATTACTGCATGCCTGAGGTTCGCCAAAGAGCACTTTGGCAATCCACAAGACTTCTGGGAAAATGTGGAGTGATGAAACAAAAGCTGAATTGTTCAGTAGGAATACTCAGCACTATGTATGGCACAAAAAGGGCACGGCTTACCAACATGGAAAGATCATCCCAACAGTGCGGCATGGTGGAGCGAGCATCACGATTTGGGCTCGAGTCGCTTCCTCAGGGCTGCGACCACATGCCATCATCGAGGGGAAAATGAATTCCCAGGTTTACCAGAACATCCTACAGGATGATGTCAGGGCGGCTCTCTGGCAGCTGAAGCTTGGTACAAGTCAGGTGCTGCAGGTCTGATCCAGAGCTACCGAAAGCACTTACAAGACGTCATTGCTGCCAATGGAGGTTCGACCAGATATGAACTTTCATGGTTCACATGGTTGCTGGTGAACTCGCGCTCCGTCCGCGTCACTCACTCCTCCACAAGCTGGTGGGAAAAATCTGCCTGAAAACGTATCAACCATTCCTACAGATCCACAGTGTCTCCACTTCTGTATTTTAGCCATTTAAGACGATTATTAGTGCTGTTTTCATTTTCAGTGATCTAAATTCTGCCTCCTGTTGTTTCAGAAGCATTTGGTTGTAGCACTTGATGGAGTTTGTTTACAGTGAAGCCTGCCATAGAGCCTAATGCATTAGACACACGGATATCCTCAGCTCCCCAGGTCATGTGATGTTGATCCTGACAGTTCCCATATGTCCACATGCAGAGGGTAAACATCTGGGGAATGAGGACATCCGTGTCATCTCCATCCTCTGCGGTAAGAGTCGGCATCCATTTGCTACTTACGAAAAAATCACCTTCTGGGCAACAGGATCCTCACTTTACTTCTCAAAAGTTCTTTACTTAAGAGTTGTGCATTGTGTTTCTTCCCTGCAACAACTAGAGAAGGTTTTCAGGAGCATCCGATAGATAGATCCCAGTGTCCAGAGCTGCTAACAGACCCGGTGATAGAGGAAATGTAGACCTGACAGAAACGCAATGCACTATGGGAAGAAGGCGAGCAGGCAGTGTCAGTGTGATGCTCTGGGCGATGTTCTGCTGGAAAACCTTGCTCCTGCCCCTCACATGGATGTTACTCTGACGAGTCTATTTAAACACTGTTACACCCCTTCATGGAGACGGTCTTCCCTGATGGATAGCAGTGTTCTGTTTCAGCACAGTAATGCGCCCCGACACACTGCACACACTCTTCAGGAACGGTTGGAGGAACATGACAAAGTGTTTGAGGTGTTGACTCCGCCTTCAAATTCTCCAGATCTCAATCTGATGGAGCGTCTGTGGGACGCGCTGGAGAAACAAGTCTGATCCATGGAGGCTCCTCTTCACAAATTAGAGGACTTAAAGGATCTGCTGCTGACGGCTTGGTGCCAGATACCACACACACACACACACACACACACACACACTTTCCTACATGTAGCTTTGTAAAGTATTTCCACACCCCTGACTTGTTGTACTTATAGAGATTGCGTAATATTCACAAAGGTGAACTGACTAACAACTGAGGAGGAGATAAATGGCGAATCAACGTCCAGTGAAATGCTGTTGAACAGACAGATTCTCTCTCCTGGAGTTTCCCGAACTTCTGCAAAACATCCTCGGAGGGGAATGCTGTGGATCCTGGCTTTATCGAGCATTTCCTTCAGCACGTTTGAGCTAACAGTTTTATCTTTTACAGCTGAGACAGGACACAGTGGAGCTCTGAGGGTCAGACGTCTCGCTTAGCGACCCAGCGGTCACAGTTTGATCTGAATTCAGTTAACACCTCATTACAGCACACACACACTGCTTCCCAAGATGGAACGCTATAAGTAAGACGTACAACTATAGTGATATGGTTCCTGGTTCCATTTCTGACCCATAGGGGGTGCCAATGAGCAAGAATCAAAGAAAAAGCCTTTACACCTGTCTTGGATTATTTTCCAACAAGGCCTCCAACTGTTTTATTTATTACATAATCACCCAAAATTAACTGAATAACTGAACTACAGTACACGTCCTTTAAGGCACTTGTTATTAGTTCTAATATATTTGTAGGTTTCACCTTTGAGGTTTGCGATATTTATTGTTTTGTAGCTCAATAAATCATTATAAGTAATATATATGTTATGTAAAAAGAATTTATTGATTATGTAATCATGCATCTCATAACAAAAGAAACAAGGAAAGTGTAGCTATAATGTTAGCATGATAGCATGTTAGCATCATACACATACAAGTACAGGGTGAGACACGATCACGCCGAGACTGTGTGGAGTTAATCGAATGGATCTGCATAGATCATAAACATAAGTTGCATAATCATTCCCAGAGAATAAACGGATACATTTGGAATAACTTGCAATAAAGGTTATGTGCATTTGCATTACAAACAAACAAACAAACAAACAAAACATCTAACAGAGTGCATAGATAATCGCTATGTTACAGGGCTACACACGACGCAATCGAACAAGACCGAGTGGAAGTGGGCGTGTCCCGATGTGTACCGTGTTCTCGCCTCGCTTTAGTCCTGCCGTGTTTCAGAGGAAGCGTTCAAGCTGTTGGACAGCTGCTACTTATTTGACGTTTTCTTGTCCATCGTTAAACTCTATGCAGCGCGGCGGCCGTATGTTACACCTTACCAATACCGTAACCATGACAACGATTCCTGGCAAACCTGCAGACAAGGACCAACTTTTATCTGTGAACTGAACTGCTCAGTTGTTATTTTGCCGTTTTAAATTTCTAAATGTTGAAATTACGAAATAACTCCAAAAAACTAGATGTTGAATATGAAGATATTAAAGCAAAATAATAATCTAGGACAATCGACGAGCTGCTGTGGATTATAACTCTTCGTGAAAAGGTCAGCTGTGTGGCAGGCAGTTCGTCTAGACGAGGAAACATTATCCTGAAAAACATTGAAGTGAAACGTTAAACGTTGTTTATCTCAGGCGTTCTAACGGCGTCATCCAGAGCGCTGCGCGTGTTCCAGACGTGCGCGAGACGACCCACGTGTGCTTGTGTCCGACACGCCGAGGCGTATCGTATCAGTGATTATCGGCACATGCCCTTAATGAAAAGATGCAAAAGACACATACTGTAAATAAATAAATAAATAAATAAATAGTGTTTGTGTTTGTATTCAAAAGTTCTTAAAAATCTCCAGGTCCCGCGGGGACACGGCAGGCTCCTTTTTGCGCTTCTCTTCAGGATAAGCTTCGAAATTGGACGGGTCGCCCTCGTGCGCCACTTCGGGAATGATGATGGGCTGTAAGAGTCGGGTAGAAGAGCAGCAGCGGGATTAACTCATGAAAACATTCGATAAACAAATAAACAAGCAAAGTGTCTGCAACGCCACCGTCCCCCCACACGAGGTACTGCAACATGTTTAAAACGAAATCTTCAGTAATCATTTACTTTTGACAAGAGACGACAAAAAACACCAATCACTCCAAAAAATCTTGTAACGTTGCCTCCAAAATTATTGGCACCCCATACAATTAATATTTTGTCTATACTCACCTGAAGGGGAAAAAAAAACACTCACAGAACTGATGTCATGAGGATGAGCAGCGCTCCTCAGCCACTGTGTGCAGCTTAATTTAGTCTATTTCATTTTTATTTTTACTCTCTCCTTCCAGGGAATCCTGATTAAAAACGCATATAACAGACAATTTCTCATATTAAATCACACATACACACACACTGTACCATGTATAAAAGCAACAGCAGGACACTTTTTAAAAGTAGAAGGTGTACAGCGAATCCACAGCGAGCGTTCTGCCCAACCCATCCACTTCTACTCAGGGATTATGTAACGCAGCGACGCGGCTCCTCCGAGGCAATTTGTAAAATACTTTTAAAGCTATTCAGAGAAGGGAGTGTTTCTAACACGATAATGTGCTGCAGCTCACTCCATGCCCAGGGAGCACGCACGAAAAGCCAAAGCAGATTTACTGAGCTCCAGGTGCCTTCTGGGAACGTTTACGAGGGTTCGAGGAGCGGATCTAGAGCCGGAGTTGCTAGTTCGATGGGATAAAAGGCTGGAGATATAAACAGGTCATTTACCAAACACCCAACGTCTTAGCAGTAAAACAGTAACATGTTTATCTCCTGTAATAAAGAGAAGACCGGCCTGGAGACAGAGACTCGCACAGAGAACAGAGGAGAGGGCGCAGCATGAGAAACAGAATCCAGGCTTTATTAATAATAATAATAATAATAATAATAATAATGAAGCTGCATGCATAAAACTCAATTCTAAAAAGTTATGTGCTGTAAATCATTTTCTTTCTGGCCTCAGATGGAAAAAAAGCGTTCATTTCTACCCAAGCGTTTGCTTTTTCCAACAGATTCTCTACACGCAAATTACACGCCAACATTTCCTCGAGCCCGGAGTCTGTAAGCAGTAAGTCTCGTTATTAATAACCTCGTTATTAATTCTTTTATTTTCTCACAGTGGAAAGATCCTGCAGGCATCCAGCAAGAGTTCTACGTCTGATTTAAACTCCGAACCATCACCCCGTTTCCCCAGAATGCCAGGACAGATTCACATGCTCACATGGTCCTCATGCATGTGGCTTATCTCATTAGAAAGCTAAGACTTTAAAGTTTTGTCCATAAAATAAATGTGATATTCCTGTCAGAGAGCAACAGAGAATAAAGAAAATTATTTCCACCTTTCAGGAGTTGGGATCGGCATCTTACTTCCAGATAAATGAACTCTTAATGCTTCAGCATAACAAGACATTTTTGTGGGAACTTTGTGGGAGCGGTTTGAGGACGGCCCCTTCCTGTTCCAGCACGACAGCGCACCAGCGCACAAAGCATCGTCCATGCTCTTATAGTACGATGGCAAATAAAACGCTCTTGCAATTGAACTATACAGTCAGTCTAGGAGCGGGCCTCTCATTATTCAAATCTGACGCGTCTCCTGTCGTTTTAAAGGTAGAACCAGGGCTGATTCGCAGGTAGGGACATTAAAAGATAAACAAAATTATAAACTAGAAGGCTTCTGTATAACTCTGTGGCTTTGTAAGAAACAGCTCTGCCCCCTGCTGTAGTTTTCATTATGCCAGCAACCAACAAATAACCTGCACCTGCACCAGACTCGCACCAGAAGTAGTATTTCTGTAAAGCTGCTTTGCGACAAAGTCAATTCTTAAATACTCTAACAATCCTTATAAGGACTTAGGGGCGGGACTTACGTGGTGGTATGACTGAATTCAGAGAACCTGCGCAGCGGCTGATCATTACAGATTCATATGTTCACTGAATCAGTGCAGTGTTTATTGGAGGAAAAACGCAGACTGCACATGTGCGGCCCTCAGAGTCCAAACCGCTGAAAGATAACACTAAGGAGAACAGGACAGAGATCACACACAGACTTTTACTTTCTGTCTAATAGAGAAACACAGACGGTGTATAAGGGATGAAACGAGGTTGTCGCAGGCAGCTGGTCAAACACTCGTCCAGACTGCAGAGATCTAAACTCCAACCAGGTGAGAAAGGTGAAGTGTGTGCGGAAGAGAAAGACACACAGGTGTTTTATACACACTCTGGAAAGCTCTGTTTTATTATTTTTTTAAACAAGGTAACTGATTTCATAATTATCCCCAAAGGAAGCTCAAACACAGCAAAGTTCCTGAGCTCAGTCCGAATCCGAGTGTAAAGTTCTCCTTTCTTTCTTCAGTGTAAAGGGTGCCAATAATTCTGAAGTCACTTTCATTAACCTGATTAAAGTTTATATTTTTTTTTACCTTTAGTTTTCTTTGAGGAACGATTTCCCAGTCTACAGATCGAAACCACTTGTGGCTCTTCACGTCCTCGGCTCCAGCCTGAAATCGGGTGGAAAAAGAAATACTCAAAAATGTTTCTGCACCTTAAAATACACAAAAAGCAACGATAATAAAATCATGTGGCATTAAAACAATCAGTTACACTGTTTCTAACATTTGGATGCCACACCTACATAATTAGGCACAACATTCATTTATCTATTGATTTATTTATTTATATGTTTAATTTTTATTTATAAACAAACTAATAAATAAGTGTTGTGTCTAATTATGTAGGCGTGGCATCCAATAAAAAATAAACACATAAATAAATCAATAGATAAATAAATGTTGTGTCTAATTATGTAGGCGTGGGATCCAAATGCTAGAAACTATTTCTGCGGCTCTGAAACTGACGGTTCTGCATGATGAGCTGTAAAACTGAAAACTATCTGAAAACGCTTTTTTTTTGCGCACACACACACACACACACACACACACTCACACACACACCATTTGCTTTGCTAAGAGGCAAAAAAAAATTCTATGTTACCACAGCTGACAGTGCACGCGCACACACACACACACACACACACATCCTGAGGACTGTAATCTCCTACAGAGACGAGACACAAACACAGATGTCTAGTTTCTGTTCTTTGTGAACTCTGCTGCTGCTTCGTTCCCCTTTACACCTTAAAAAATGAAATAAAAAGAGTCGAGATCCCCGTGGAGAGCGAGCTGACCTTCTCCTCTTACACCTCCCGCGGTCAGCGAGATAACCCGGCTCAAACTAGCATTGTGTAGGTTCGGCCTCGCTCATTAGCATATCTTTTTGAAAATCGTGAACAGCATAACCGTGGCCTGAATTAGGGGTTAAAGGTCAGCGCACCCCATAAGGACGATGGAGCAGAAAAGCGTCCACTAGCAGAAAAGAGAGTTTTTGCACTTTTTGTTTCTTTTTAGCGAGCTGCCAAAGCGGTGAAAAATTCCTCCGAGGCGATCAAGACTGAATGCGGGTGAGAATCGTGTGACCTTTGACCCCGGTACTGGTTAGTCTTCAGCCAGTCTGGAAGCGGAGTAATAATGTTGAGACTTTCAGTTCTGGTGACGAGGTCGGCGTGACCTTGATTTCGGCGTCCTTTCTGCCTTCCAGGATGTAATAAACTGTAAAAGTGCGCGCGGCTCGGCGGGGGATCGTAAAAGGTAGAGAGAGAAAAGCAAAATCAAAGGAAACGTGAGACGGCCGTAGTGGTGTAAACTCCAGGTTACAAAAAATCACCAGCGAAAAACAACCAGGGGAGACGTTTACTTGTTACAGATGAATAAAGCGCCAGAGTCTGCATACTTTTCATCCGGTGCTACAACGCCATCACATCGGCAGCTTAATTCAATTAAAAACCTCAATCCGCTGATATTCAGTGGCGTGCGGTGTGTGTGTGTGTGTGTGTGTGTGTGTGTGTGTGTGTGTGTGTGTGTGGTTCTGTAGCGCTGCCGTTTAAACGTCTGGGAATCAGTTTGACATCAAGCTGTTAAACGCTGATCATGTTTCGTTAGATTTTATTCACTGCTATCTCTGAAAATGTGCTAAAGTAAACACACGCAGCGAGACACTGCGGCACGGCCAGGTCACGTGTTACACGGCACGTCAGTACGGTGACGTTCTGTTTAATGGCTGACAGGATCAACACCAAGGAGCTTTTACTGGTACTATAATCGAGTTTAAATGCCAGGGGACTCGCGGCACAAGGCGGGGTACACCATGGATGGGGAGCCATTTTAACTCTGAACACACACACACACACACACACACACACACACACACACACACACACACACACACACACACCTCGAGGAGAGAATTGAACCACTACTCTACCGTGTCACCATGAACATAAACTCACTTACTCTTAAATTTCCAAGTCTCTTAGTTTTATCGACGACGAGGAGCTTCTTGATGAGGTCTCTAAATGAAAGAAGAAAAAAAACAATTATTCACTTTTTTAAAAACTTAAACTAATTAAATAAAAAATGAAGTTAAAAATCATTCACTTGTTTTTATATGTAAAAAACTGACATTTGCTTGAGAGAGCAGATAAACAAACCATTAATTATTATTATTATTATTGTAAAAATATAATGTGTAAAAATATATAAAAAATGTTTAAAAGTATCATTTAAAATACCAATGACACAGACGTTTATTCTAATTCTTTCCTTACTTTACGTAGAAGTCGAGCTGGCGTGGGATGTTCAGCTTGGCAGAGAGAACCTTCTGGTAGATACCGAAAGGATTGTCGTCAAAAAACGGTGGATACCTTACACAAAATAAACAAACAAACAAATACATAAACAAACAGAAAACATGCGATAAAAACAAGAAAAATATCAAATGTAGATTATTTCACATCTCCCTATAAAAGCATTAGCGGGTGAAACTAACCGCAAGTCTGAGAAACTTCTGGTTGGAATTTGAATGACTTTAGGAGAAAAGGTGTGTTTTGAGGATATTAGCTGGAACAAACTTTTCTTATTTAGATAGAAACTATCAGGACAATAAATATAAAAAGATTTATCAAATAAACAAGATGTTTACAGAAACGAGCAGCTTGTAGGTGAAATTGCTCTACAGAGGAACTGCTAGAATTCAGGTTACACTTCTCTCTGGTGTCTCTTATTATTTGTTTCTATCTTCACAGAACTTTCTGAGGGCGAACAGTCACTATGTAACTATTCATGAATAACGAGCCTAGTTATTTAAATGGACTAATAAATCGTTGTTCACTAACAGCGCTAGTTTAAGAGGAATTTAACGCTCCATGCGAGAGGAACGAATTCCAGTTCAAAAATCAGCGTCACACATTTTGTTACTAGAACACGCTACAAAGTGTTTTATTCAATATGTACAAAGTGTGTAGAATGTGTACAAAGTAGTAAGAATGTGTGTGTGTGTGTGTGTGTGTGTGTGTGTACTGAGGGAGGAAAATGAGTTACAGATAAATGAAGCCTCCTGAAGGCAAAACAGACACGCATGGCTGCAATCTTATTTGCTCTCAGGCAACAGTAAAGCAAAAAAAGCCAAACTTCCTTCCTTCTGTGCATTCAGGCCAAAACTAACATTACTGCTAGAGAGAGAGGGAGAGAGAGAGGGGGGGGAGGGAGCAGGAGGGGGGAGAGAGAGATAGAGAGGGAGAGAGAGGGAGAGAGAGGCTTCCTCTCTTACTTCGGCAGACTTGGATATTGCCACCTCATAGTGGATGAGATGAGAGAGCGTATGAGGAATTACTAGAGGTAGTAACACGTTTACTCGACTGGCCGCAGAAGCAAGAGTCCCCCAAGCGCTCAAAATTAGATGAAAGGTTTCTGTCGGGTGGTCGGGGGATGGGCCTCAAGGACGCTCCCTCTCCTTTTTTGGCGATCTCCATGACGAGTTAACTCCTTCATGGAATAAGCCCTATACATTCCGTGTTTTTGTGCTATCGACATCGATTTATTCGAATGTCGTTGATGCGAAGGCGCAGGGTTATATGATGATGCCCCAGATTGAAGTGACACTTGCAGGCTATTTCTCTCCTGGGACGTCATCCTCCCTGAAAAAGCCGACACTCCCCACCAAGCCGTGAACACTAACATCTTCGTTGGTGGGGAAAGCTTTTCAGGCAGAGGGTCAGGCTGGTTCTGCCCTGCACACCATGGCAGTTTTGCAGGCTTACCAGGCTGAGCCACAGATCTGTCTCTCTGCGCAAACAAGCAGACGGCCCATGTTATTGGCCGCTCTGTGACATCTGAGGTTCAACCTCACGGGCATCAAGTATAAGGATCGCACTTTCCTCCTTGATGCCCCTATCTCGCCTTCTGGCCTATTTGGTGATGCTGTTAATACCGTCGCCACTAGGTTTCAGGAGGCAAAAGGAGAGTGTGGCAAGCCAGTTACCCCTTCATAGAGACTGGGGAGGGACTCCCTGCGTTTCGCAACAATCCAACCTCAAAAAGACTGGACCTGAGGAGAAGTCCTGAGACTTACGTGTCCAGGACCATGGGAGTGTTTCCTCCCTGGGAGGGGCGCGTAAAAATTCCAATAAGGAATAAAGACTCCTTCCTGGCACCCTCAGGAGGCCGCTGTTCAATCTCTGCCACCACTAGTGTTTCGAGGGGCACTGGTCTCCAGTAATTGTTAGGTGTTCGGTTCCCTCCTGCCATGTTTCAGAATGCTGAACACCTAACATGCAGCCCTGGCTCTATGATTCCTGTGCATCCGTATTCTGAATTATATAGACGACTGGCTGATTCTGGCTCAGTCTTAGAAGCTAGCTCTTCGACATCGAGATGTCGTCTTAGCTCGAGTCTTTAGGATTGAGATTCAATGCCGGGATAGGTGGTCTCTTTTCTGCTCAGATGACAACGTATTTGGGTGTCATATGGAATTCGATCGCGATGCAGGCACAGCTGTCTCCTGCGCGTGTCGAATCCATTTCAATACCCTAAAGGAAATCAGGCTAGGCCAGAAAGTGATTGTTCATTACTTTCAGAGTGTTTTAGGTGTTATGGCAGCTGCATCCACGGTGATACCCTTGGGCCTTCTGCACATGAGTTAAGTGGCAGGGGATTTCATCCAAGGGCCAATCCCGAGAGGCAAATAAGGTTTAAGCGCCAGGGGCTTTGTACCCTTTCTATGTGGTTCACCCCAGTTTTTGACTCTGGGCCCCATCTAGGTCCGTGTTGTCGTCGCAAATTGCTAACAACAGACACTTCCCGTACGGGCTGGGGTGTGGTCTTAGGTGGCCGTCCAGCCCAAGGGATCTGGAGAGGCCATCTTCTCACGTGGCACATCAATTGCCTCTAATGGCTCTATTTCTGGCCCTGAAATACTCCCTCCAGCATTTGAGAGGCTACCATGTCCTAGTGCAGGTGGACAACACTACAGTAGTCTCGTAAATAAATCGCCTGGGTGAACTGCACTCGTGCCGCTGGAAAAAGCGGCGCACAAAGTTCTGCCTTGGGCACAGGACAAGTTCCTGCCCCTCAGGGCATTCCGGGGGCATATGGATATGGGAGCAGACTTGCTGTCCAGACAAGCCGTGACACACGGGGATTGGAAACTTTACCCCGAAATAGTCAGTCAAATCTGGGAAAGATTCTATGTGGCAGAGGTGGACCTTTTTGCCTCACAGAAGAAGGCACAATGTCCCCTTTATTACTCTATGAGTCCTGCTCCCAGGTGTCCTGGCAAAGATCCGTCAACAAGGCTTGAGCCTTGTATTGATAGCACGCCGTTGGGCGACCAGAGTGTGGTTCTCRGATCTTATATCTCTCCTCGATGGCTCACCGTGGGTGATTCCAGTGAGGAGGGATCTTCGGTCTCAGGCGCAGGGGACAATATTTCATCCCCGGCCCGATCTCTGGAACCTTCATGTCTGGCCCTGAGGGGGACCAATTAAGATGTGCTGGTCTTCCAGCCAGCGTAATTGAAATGGTACTAAGTGCTAGGGCTTCCTCCACTAGAAGAACTTATGCCCTAAAATGGAGTGTATTTGAAAGTTGGTGCATGGCAAAATATGTAGACCCAGTCTACTGCCAAATTGTTTCAGTGCTGGAGGTTCTGCAAGAAAAGTTGTCTTCGGGCTTATGCCCTAGTACTCTCAGAACATACATAGCCACTTGTCACGGCGTGCGCCTGTGATGGGCATGCGCCCAAATCTATTATCGCCCCTCGCTCACTTCGTAGGCTCCCTAGGTAGGCTCCCTCGGGCTTGCTCCGCATTATAAAAGCAAGGCGCGGAGTTTAGTCCGGGGTTCCGAGAAGAGCGTAACGCGGTGGAGCTTGAGAGTGGCATGGGAGTAGGAAATGGAACGTGCCCCAGAGACTTAAAAAAAAGACATTGGATTTCCGCCCTTTGAGCTGCATGAGCTCCCACGTTATCCTCCGTTCCTGCGTCGAGCCCGCCTTCGCGTCCCCGCCGCCGAAGAGGGAAAGGCCGCGAGGAGGACAGCGTTAAGGCCGCCGATCCCAGCCGGGAAAGCCGCCCAGCCGA
>QMIH01000679.1:69982-89773 GCA_003987875.1 Clarias batrachus | reverse complement strand
ACACACACACACACACACACAGAGGAGATGAATGGGTTTATTGTGTGTTTAACTGGTCCGTCACTGGAACCCTGAGAAGCGTTACCGTATTCCCGGTGTCTCAGTGTGTGTGTGTGTGTGTGTGTGTGTGTGTGTAACACTGACTTCCTGCAGATGTTATTTTACACACAGAAAAGAGGAAGCAGCAGATGTGATCTCATTATTACTCAAATGCGTGTATGAATGTTGTTATTTTACTATCTGACTCAAATCCGGCACAGATCCACTTCAGACGTCAAAATGGCTGCGCATCTCCATCCTGCATCACAGATCATCAAATCAAATCAAATGAAAACAGAAAGATTCATCCGTCACCGCCATCCAGCACGGCGTCTCTTCAGTGTCTTACAATCTTACAGTTTGTTTTCATCCGAACTCTGTGCCACTGCCTTTAATATCACAGAGTCATTTATTATTTATGGTTATTGTTCCTCTGCAACACTGTCATGCTCGTGCCAATAAAGTGCCAGTTACATTAAACAGGCAGAAGGTGGCGCTGTGGCACCTCTTCTCTTTCTCACACACACACACACACACACACACACACACACTGTCCTATCCTTGTGCGGACCCTCCACAGTTGTTAATATTAATGTGACCTCTCTTGTGCACTTGACCCCAAACACACTTCACACACACACACACACACACACACACACACACACACACACACACACACACACACCTGTTAGACAGACGGCGGTACATTAGGAGCAGTGACACTCTCAGCACGAGCCTCGTGTATATACACACTGTTTGTTAAACCCTCAGTGTTACAGGTTTTGTGACTCTTGCGTTGTCTGAAGTCCACTTCCTGTCTCACTCTGAGGATAAACGCTCGTCTGATTTCCGTACAGTGTGAACGGTGAAGCGGACAATAAACGGCTAATTGCGTCCAGCGAGCTGTGAAACCCTGTTTGTCTCAATGAAAGAAGAGCCTCATTTGCTCTACAGACATTAGCATAGTCTTCTACTTATAACTCTGTCCAAAGCAATTATACTGGTTTTCTTTTTTTTTATCCTGTTGTGCCTTTGATTTTTTTTTCTCAATAAGGCTAATACACAGCTAACAGCGCTCACTGCTAGCATCGGAAAGCTCTCGGCATTGTATTGACAAGCAGTTGCAATTTCTATCAAATGTTTATCATCACTGCTGCGTTCCGCACACTTAACACAACTCATGTTTGTCCCTGTCCCTGTTTGTTTCTGTACAGACACAGGTGCATCTCAATAAATTAGAATACCATTGAACAGTTTATTTATTTCAGTAATTTAATTCCAAAAGTGAAACTCATATACATACAGTATAGATTCATCACACACACACACTGATATATTTCAAGTGTTTATTTATTTTAATTTTGATGATTATGACTTACAGCTAAAATTCAGTATCTCAAAAAATTAGAATATTACGTAAGACCAATAAAAAAATGAAAACAATATTTTAAACACAGAACTGTTGGACTACTGAACAGTATGGACCTGTTCAGCACTCAGTACTTGGGCGGGGCTCCTTCACATGACTTCCTGCAGCAGTGGGCGTGGCATGGAGGTGATCAATCTGTGTGTCTGCTGAGTTGTTACTGTGCAAGTATGAAGTGCTCTAGATGCTGTGCTGACCTTTGACCTGATAAAACACAGTGGCCCGAGGACATGGTTCTCTAAACCAACACTGACTGCAAACTTTACACGGAACCTCAGGCAACTTGGATTCTGTTCCTCTCCTCTCTTCCTCCACACACAGGGACCTTGATTTCCAAATAAAATTAAATTTACTTTTATCTGAGAAGAGAACTCTGGCCGTCTGAGCAACAGTCCAGTCCACTCTCTACCGTCTGTGCGTGGTGGCTCTTGAAGCACTGACTCCAGCTGCAGTCCACTTCTTGTGCATCTCCCTCAGATTCTTGAATGGACTTTGTTTCACAATCTTCTCAAGGCTGTGCTTCTCCCTGAGCTGTGCTAGGATTTAAACACATGGCCTTATTACCGGAGCTACTGCTGCAGTCACGGGGATCGTAGCATCTCTCTCATCGTCACTAGCAGGATATGTGTAGCAGCTACGGTGTATCAGATGATGCAGGTTTAAATGTTCAATGTTGATAGTGAAACATCTGATATATAGTGTTCCTCCAGCCGGGGAGTCCCAGAGCTCCAGCACACCTGAGTGATGTGAAGTTCAGAAAACCTCAGGAAATCTACAGGGTTCTCTGCATGATCACTTCCCTCCCTGCAGGTTGACTGACCAGAGTGTGAAAAGTGCATTTGGGCCTCCAGTGGCATCCAGCTGATGTTCTGGTTGATAAAGTTCTCCACGGCTCCAACACTGAAGAAATGCTGTATAAACAGACCACATGTCTGAATGATGGAATGTTCTCCTAAAGAGTTTATGGATGAGTTTGACCATTTCAGCTGTTTGCTAGATGACACATTTAATTCTTGTAAGTGTTCCTCAGGCACCATAACTAGTCACCATCTCATAAACCTGGGTGAGATGATGAATATACAATACAGAGAGAGAGAGAGGGGCTTCATGCTGGTGTTTTCTCCCTTGTCCAGCCATTTGTGGTCAACAATCATCTCCTTCATCAATCATCACTGTTGTAGCAGGACAGAGCTTTGATCTTCTCTCTGTAGGCGATCACTTCTCCATTAGTAATAGGCATGATGGCCTGTGTTGAGTAGAATAGTACAATGACCTGAGAAGATATCTGACTTAACTTCAGGAGTTGCTTGAAGCCCACCTGGACTTTTGTAGTTCTGGAGTAAGATTAGTGGTGCGAGGTGAAGGACTGTCTCCATTTTCAAGAAGATAGAGTCGAGTCTACTAGACCCCAAATAGTCCACAGTAATCCACAGTCTTGGCTTTCCAGTTTCACTTCCTCAAACTCTCATCGCCTGATAAATGAACAAGTCCAGGTCCTACTGAAGGAAGAGCTGGTGGTGATGGAAAAGAAACCACATGCTAATGTGTACGATGATATGAAAGCTGGATTGAGGAATATTAGATGCATTTTTGCTGGCACCCTTAAGGACGTGGTACAGTCGAGCCTGAAAGGTTAAAAGCTCAGAAGCTCCCATCAAAACCGCGCTCCATGCTCCATGCCCATGTGGATCTCCGAGCACAGCAGCGACGTCTCGCTACATCTGCGTAGCTTCTTGTCATTTTGTTTTTATGAATCTTTTTATTCTCAGGGTTTTGATTAGGCTTTCTACAAAGTTGAGGTAAATGTTAATGGTCAGCTGTGAGGTGGTTAAAGCCTGAGGTCAGGTACACCAGCAATAACGGCTGTAAATGCAACGATTAGGAACAAAAATATCTCCAAAGATCCAGAGAATTGTTTCAGAGTGGATTTTTATTAGTAATAAGATGGTTATTACCTCATGCTAGCCAGTGCTAATGTAGATTTAGCTCCTTTTTATTTTTTCATGCATAAAGGTCACGCAGCTTCTGATGAAAGGCAAAGCAGCAATTTATCAAGCTAAATGACTCTGGCAAGCCGTAAACCACTCCGCTACCAGACGTGGCCTTTAGCTTAAAGAATTGTCATTACTTTTGTTATCATGTTGTTCACCTGAGGCAGAAAACGGAATATTTTAGCAGCTGGAAGCAGGAGGGTTTATACCGCGCGCAGCGTCGCGGTGATAAGGGACGAGCGTCACTAGCGCCCTCTTCAAAACTCTTCAATGCACTTACACGGCCCATGTTTTTGGCAAAACAATTATGCGACGTAACACGTATTAAAGGTTACAGATGGGTGTCCTTTCTTTTTTTCACCAGCTTTGTTAGTTGTAAACTGGAGGGTCCTGGACCTGAGATCAGCTACGAGAGCGGACGTTTCAAATGAACCAAACCAACAGGAATTTCCATAGAAACCAGTTCCACATGAGATGCTTCATCAACACACACTTAAATCTGGTGTCTACAGTAGGTTTAGTTCGTCAAACTGTTGTTCATTTTACATGCACACGCACACACACACACACACACACACACACACACAACACTTAACAGACCAGCACGATGAGCTGTATTATATCACGTCCTTGTCATTGCATGTTTCTGAGAAATACTGCATGCAAAAAAAAAAATTCTTCTTAATGAAAACGAGTCACGAAGCGTCTATCCTTGACCAGAGCTCAAACATTTTAAATGGAAAAAATGATTAATTTTCACTGAGTGAAGAAGCACAGACAGAGATAGGACATTCAATTGAGCGTTAAAGTCTATGAACTGACGTCGTGTTAAAGCTTTGATGAAGACCTTGAGCAAAGACACGAAGAATTTATTTATATTTCAGTTTGAAGCAACTAAAATAAGTCAAGAAGCGTGACAGCTCATCACCTGCAGGTTCCTCCTCATGCTACGCGATGAATCTTAGCGCTATAGCAAAGACTTGCATGAAATGTCTCCAATGACGGACTAGAAGGAATTAGCATCTGATTTTGTTAGCTTGCTAACATTAACTGGCTGTATTTCAAACTTAGCATGTTTTCTTTGCTAACAGCAGAGTGGACTAGCATAGACTCCAGGAGCAAATCAAGACAAGCGTTATATCTGATGAATTCATGGGAATTTTGCTTTGTTTGAGTTTTATACATCTCCGTCGACGCCGTCGTGCCTGTTAGCGGTTTTTGCTGATGAGCAAAGCATTGTGCACATGAGATTACATACAGGCATGTGCTAATGTGATCCGCAGTATATTAGCTCTAAAGTGTACCTTTAACTTAACTTATTTATCTTATTTACACCAAACTAGTGAAATTCAATTGTTTCATATGAATGGCTCCCAAAAACACACTGACAAATGAAGATTAATAAGACTAGGCATGTACAGTAGTCAGGATGTGTAGTAATGGCACCCCACAAACAGGAGAGAGTTAGCGTATGTCTATGCTAGCTGATGCGCCGCAGCGGCTGAGCTGTATTAGTCGAAGAATTAGCGCATGCCGCTGAGTACTGCACGATCAAGATCACACTTGTGTATTATGATTATTCTTTGATTTTAGTGACATAAAAACATTTTTCATTGCCCAGTTACGTAAACAATACTCTGTTTCACCTCCATGTTGTGCTGTGTTTTCCTGCTAATCTATAAATCTTTGCATCCAAATACAATACCAAAACCAGGAAGTGTAAATGAGACCAGCGATTATTTTTTATTATTATTAATATTAGAACATCAATCATCATAATAATAACACAATATCATTCCATTACAGAAGAAGGCTGCGGGAGCTTGAACCATTGGGAACGTTTTCTTTTTTAACGCTGATTTTGTCGGTAATGTCGCGCTGCACACAGGCTGCAATACTGCGCTCGTAAAAAGCGACACTGTAAGCGCTGTAAGTTTGAATCGCGCGTGCAGCTCTGATCCTCATGGCTGTTATTCATCGGTCCTGATTTGGGATTTATTCTAGCGTCATGCTTAGGCGCTGCGGTCTCTTGGTGGAGCGTTTTCAATAACGTAGGCCATGTTTATCTAATAGTCATGATCAGGAGTAAAATGTTATTAATCGCGCAGCCCTGATGCTAACTGTGATCTGGAGACTGTTTTGTGAAAATCAGCTTGATCTAATTCTGTGTGAATGTTTTGTATCAATACTTGAATGTTTTATATGTAATATTCAATGCAGTGAAGCCGAGTGAGGAGTCAGTCCGGGTTTTACTGTTGTATTTTAGCTGATTTGTATTAATGACTGCTTTGATTTGTTTGATCGAAAGTTTTTTCATGTCATTTTTAGACGGAACACAATCAGTTTTATAAATCTGTAAATTGTAGAAATGCCCCAATCCAATTAATATTTAATGAAATCAAATATTCTCGTCTGGACAGCATGTCCATGAGCATCACTGAAGCCTTCAAGATAATTTCGACATGTTCAATAGGCTGCCTGACGTAGCATTGTAAGTTGTCAGTAACGTTCCATCTCGGTGTGATAACGCTGTACTTCTTCCTTTAATTGCAATTTTCCCAAGCATCCGGTTGATACAGGAACAATAGTGTCAGGTCCGTCCAATTAGCGCGGTCTTTCTGGCGAGCGATCAAATCGGCGAATTTCAAAAGCGTTTTTTTTCGCGAAAATGGCAAAGTCAATGTCGTGTCTCTACAGAAAACAGACAGAGGATTAGTTTTGTATTGAAGTGAAGGGCATGCTCGTTCGCTTAATTGGTGAAGAGACTCTCACTGTCAGAGCAGCAGGCAATGCTAATTACACCACTTTACACCGAACTGTACGAGCCAAGAAATCTCGGGAGCTCAGACACAATACGAGCTCGATGAAAGGAGACGACATGCACGGTGTGCGCGAGGGAAGTTATGTCCCGTGTTAATATGAGTGAGACTTCAGGCAAAGGTCTAGCAAATGTCTGGTGACTTTTTTTAGGATAATAAATGTTTACACTGACACCTGAACATGTTTGTATTTTACAGTACAATGCAAATTAAAGAGGGGAAACCGGGATGTGCTGAAGCCGCTCTGTAGTCGACCAGCAACATCATGGGCGTATCTCTTCACATGCTCGCCCATAGACCATGCGTGTTACTGGAGGATTCCAACAGGGGGCAGAATGGAGAATTCAGTCGGACAGTTTTGCATGAAGTACAAGCATGGCAAATATTGGGAAGCTTAGTTTCCATGTTGATGTTTAGGATAGTAATTATCTCCTGCACACTGACACGTCATATGTAAAGACACGTCATACAGGTGTGTGTGTGTGTGTGTGTGTGTGTTTGGGGGGGGAGTCTGGGGGGGACTAACGACAGGTCATAGTAACTGCTACACTACAGCAGTCACTTGACACTTACTGTTTTATTTATCAGTAATTACAGACGTTGCACCTTTTATACACATGTAAAGTGAAGAGTTCATTAATAGAAACCTGCAGTCAGTCAGAACTGCTGTTAATCTGAGCACCGCTGAGTTGATCAACGCCTTCTGACCAATCAGAACTGAGAATTCCTTAACCTCTGGAATACACACTACATATCAGTGTTTTAAAATGATAAATTAAGCAGTCGGTGTTTAAGTGTAATTATTATACACCGAGTCTTTACCTGCCTTTGCTCGTTTCCTCGTCAGTGATTTAAACGTCATGTCAGTGTTTACGCAGGGAAACTTATTCAGAGGTAGAATCACACTCATGCTTAAGTTGATTTGCTGGTGTGATCTATAAATGACACACACACACACACACACACACACACACACACTTTTTTTGAGGCTCTGCAATCGCGTCTCTACAGTCTGGCTTTAAACACAAGCACTTGCCTTCAGGCCAGAAAAAACAATCAGGGATAAAACATGCGGATAAAGAGGGAAATTGTCTCATTTTTTTGGTATCAAATTTAACATGATGCAACATAAAAGAAAGGAGCAATTTAACAACGACAGATGAGCATCATTATGATGAGATATGAATGAGAGAGTGAGCAGGAAGCTTAACCTCTAGTATACTTTGTACAAACACATCAAGGCTAAATTCCTAGTTACAGTAGATTAGCTGGAAGAGCTACAGATAAAAATGTCCAGAGGACCTGATACAGTACAGTATATACAGTAACACCAATCAGACATGATGTAAAAGACATTAAAGCCATCGAGCTTTGGGATTTTCTTGTGCCACCGGGAGGCTCTGGTCCCTCAGGGCGTGGCTCTGCACGCTCTGACCTCTGGGGGGCGCTGTGTGTCTGGCACCAGGGTGTTGGCGGCGGATCCTGTGGGTACTGGTGCTTTCAGACTCTCCTGTCCAGTTCATCCCAGTACAGGCAGCTCCATCGAACTGGGATCTGCGGAGTTTGGAAGATGGGCAATTACTTTTACACAAGACAGGTTTGGAGAACTTTTGATCCTCAAGAAATTAAAATACTTGTTTTAAAACTGCATTTTGTATTTATTCTGGTCATCTTTGTGTAACGTAAAAAAAATGTTTGATTATTTGAATCATTTAAGTGTGACAAATATGCAAAAAATAAAAAAATAATAAATCAGGAGGGGTCAAATAGTTTTTCACGGCGCTGTAAATGTAGACATTATGAGACAGGGTTCTACTGGATGTCACTATGACACACGTACTAGGACGCTGTGAGTAAGATGATGTGTTTATATCAGTGTTTATTTCTGATGACTACAGTAATATTTATATAGAACAGAGTGTTTATGTGTCGTTCATTAATTCCTATAGTTTATGCTGAAACTTAATATTAATTAATATTACATACACTAATATGCTACGGCTTGTACTTTACCATACTAGCATATCTATTACAGTACAGTGTGTACAAACATACATTATGCTCCCAAAAGTATTGGCACACCTGCCTTCACATGCATATGAACTTCAGTAACTTCCGATTCTTAATCCGTAGGGTTTAATATGGTGTTGGCTCCGCCCCCTTTGCAGCTATAACTATAGCTATAGCTTCAACTTTTCTGTGAAGGCTCTCCACAAGGTGTAGGAGTGTGTTTATGGGAATTTATGACCGTTCTTCCAGAAGTGCATTTGCGAGGTCAGACACCGATGTTGGACGAGAAGGCGTGGCCCACAGTGAAGTGCCACAATACCTATCCTGGTACTTTATAAAGTCCTATGGTGTGTGTACCATGGTAATGTTTGAAGTACCACAGTAATACACCATGGTATATTATGGGATGTCGAATAGTTTACTGAAGTAACAGTAAACAGTTAACTGTACCGTGCGATTATTTCTTCCTCTTCTTTTAACGGAGCCATCGATGTGCCAAACATGAGTAACGGCAGAGACGGAGCTGTCTCACCGAGCGGCGCGAGTGCAGGCGCGAGTGCAGGCGCGAGCGTTTCATCACGGCCAGAAGGGCGTCTGTCTATTCCTGCAGGAGATGGCGAGAAGCAGATCAGTCAGCACCACCTGTGAGCTCTCTCAGCAACATTCATTCGTGCAAGATTGCAGAGAGGCTCGAGGAACAGATAAAAAAAAGTGCTTGATTTTCACAAAAATAAATAAGTAAGTAAGTAAGTAAGTAAATAAATAAATAAATAACACGCATCTGCGTCAAGTTTAAATTGTAAGAAGAAGCCCTGCTGTCCGTGTCTGATAAAACCGCTTTATTGCTTCGGATGCAGAAGAACATTCAGAAGCTTCCTGTAATAAAGGGAGTAAAATTACAGAGTCAGCACAGTGAGCTGTAACTGTCTCTTGTTGTTTTGTTGAAGGCGTACAGTATGAGGGGGTGTTCTGCTCAGATACATGACCAGTTTACTGCAGAGCTGCCATCGTTCAGCCCTTCAGCCTCAGCTGGCGACCCGACCCCCAGGGAAACTGCCACATGACGCCTTATATTTGTTATTCTTGTCTTTTTCTGTGTCCTGTAGATCAGAGGATGTTGATTCGGGGATGTGAGGATCCGGGTTCGAGCCCCGTCGTCGGTGGGTCGCCACGCCCCCACACCATCCAGCCACTGCACACAGCGCCACGCCCAAGCCCGGATGAAACCTGTGCCAAGTCGTTGTGCGGATTGATGGTCTGGCGTCACCTCGATGGGAGCGGCCGAAGAACCGACAACAACACGCGCATCTTTAAATGAAGAAAAGCACAAGGTTTCGTTTATTTTCTGAAATCAGCACAGGGGGAAGTGACCCACAGCACATGGCATGTTCGGGTGAAAGTCCTTTAGCAGGCTTCACCTTCAGCTAGTGTTATACAAGTGTTCTCACGCAGTACAAAGAACTCACTGGAAACCCAAAAGTGTCCGACATTCAATTCATGATGTGTGTGTGTGTGTGTGTGTGTGTGTGTGTGTGTGTGTGTGTGTGTCCAAACTGTCTGTGCACACAGAGACACCCACATGACCAGACCGAGTGTGGTATAAACTGTACGGCTTGAAGACGGCACTGGTCCAGAACGGCCGGAGGTTTAATAAGAGCTCTTTATTAAACAAGAAATCCGTAACCTGGTGGTGTTTGTCTTCTTCCCTGATTTTTATATTGACGCTGAGAAAAAAAAGATAAAAGTGAGCACATCATGCGCTCTACAGTGAAATCCTGTGTGTGTAAGAAAGATGTTTTTTATTTTTACATTACACTGCTATAATGCAGTCTGCACTACCCGTGTGTATAATTCACACACGCTAAATAGCTGAATATCCTCTGGCGCGCCGCCAGTCGTTCCCAGCACAGTGCTCTGTGTTTTTCTCTCTCCCGTGTGCTATCGCTCTCCTAACAGAGTGCAGCTGAATCAGCAGCATCATCCTTCGCTTTATATTCCCTTTTTCTTTCTTTTTTTATTATTTTTTCTGCTGTGAGTTATGAGAGCAGGAGCGCTGACACAGAACTACAGATCGGCCGGCTGCTTGGACAGTCGCACGAACCAGCAGGTGTAGGGGTGTTCCTAATAAAGTGGCCGCGCAGCACTTGATATGCAATCATATTTCCATTTTTTCATAAACAAACCCCAACCCAGCGTTTCTCTATGTTTATTAAAATGAAACAGTTGTACCGCGTGGTTAAACACCAGGTCGACGCGCGGCAGCACCGGCAGGTTCTGTAGATCCAACTTCATAACGCTTCAGATGATGGACGGCCTGGGCGTCTAACATGCCAACGCGACTCAGAAGAAGTGTCTGTACTGCATCACCAGGAACCATCATGCAACCAAATAGAAAAAGAGCGATTTCTTTTCATCCTCCTCTGGTTTAAGTTCTACAGAACCCCGGCTCGGCTTTTCTGATCAGACCCAAAGCAGAACTCTCCGGCACGACGAAGCATGGAGGTAGATGTTTTCATACAAGCAATGGCTGGTGTAAAAATTTGAACAGTGATCTTCTCCTTTACTGGAATCTTCGTCCATGAACTCCAAACCGTTTCTTCTCCTTCGTACTGGTTGCTGTGGATCTTAAATACAGTGTAGGGAGAGAACAAACCTAACTCTTTTGTTAACTTAGACCTCCCTAAAGACAGACCATTCTTACATTTCTGACCATAGAGAAGAAGACCCTGGACCACCACAAGACCAACACTCCATGTCCTGTGCTGCTTCAAATCCACAATCATCACCTGTTCCCAAAAAAACCAAGAACATCAGGACATTAAATCTACAGACCTGTCACTCAGACCTCTGTGCTAATGGGAGTCATTTGAGCTACTTGTGCTGTCCTATCTTGAAGACATCACAGACCCTCATCCAGACCCCCTGCATCACAGGGTCAACAGGTCTGTAGAAGATGCTGTAAACACGCCCTTCCGTTTCGCTCTCCAGCACCTGAACGCTACGCAAGAATCCTCAGTGTGGACTTTATCTCTGCATCCAACACAATCATCACAGCCCTGCTGGAGGACAGGCTCTCTCAGGTAGGGGGCTCTGACTCCTTCTGCAGGTGGATCACAGACTTCATGATGGACAGGAGGCATCATGCTGAAGCTGGGGAAACAACCTGGAAGTAGATGTTTGAAAGAACCCACCACATTTTACCCCATCACTCTGAGCTGCACACAAGTAGGTATGGTACTTACGAGTCCTTCCTATTCCGCGGCACCATCATCACCCAGTGGGAATTAAATAAAAATCTAAATGGGAGAAGTGCTCCTGCACTGGTTAGTGAATGGAAAAACTGCAAGTGGAAATCCAGCATGTTTTATTAGACTTTTATTGTATAAATGACAGCAGAAAAGTCTCATACATGGCGAGCCAAAAGCAAACATTTCAAAAATAATTGCGAGTTTTTACCCTGCTGTCTAACGGGTCGTTTCTGACCTGGACCGAGACGGCGGTCAGTCCTGTTTAGGTGACTTCAGGTTTCACATCATTCTTCTGCTACATCAGACCAGCATCGGAGCTTTGATTGTGAAGCCATATTAAAGATGGATTAGTGTGACCTTTAATGATATTTCGAAGTGATTTGACTCGGATAACATATATCCATAATATCATCCAGTTCACACCGATATAGCCTGGATGTGTTCATCAGAGCACAGATGTACTACAACAACAAAGCTCGAAGGTTTGTTATTACATCACCATGAACTTTAACCTCGGGTGGAGAATAATTACTTGTAAGACAAGAGACATTTATAATAGATTGAAATTATAATCTTAATATATATATATATAATCCTTTTCAGATTAAACAAATCCAGCTTGAAAATACAGGAGAAGAATAAATATATACAAGGACAGCCTTTATAATAAAGAAAGAAAAAAGACATTGATGTGAGGTTTAGAAGCCGTACATGGAGAAATCTTTCAAACATGATGAGATGAGTATTACCCTGAAACAAAACATTCCCCTTCATTTGATCAACTTCAGGCATGAATGCCAATAGGTCGAGGAAAAGAATGTGATTATATAATAGGCCACGCCCCCTGACATGCAGTTGCAAGAAGATGAGCCTTCAGCAGTAATTAGGGGTCCAAGCACCAAGGCTATGGAAGTGAATAGTTTAAATATGCCTTTCTCCTTAATATGATGATGTGAATTCTGTCTTTTTAATGCAACTATGTAATTTAATGCAACAGATTTGAAAGCTCTCATCTTACACTGAAAATTTAAATAAAATGTTAGTTGCAGTTTGATTAATTATAATCACAAATTTGATCAGATGCTTGCGAATCAGAAACCGTTACTTGCGAGTTATTTTGAATGCAATGGGCGGAGTCTGGAGGAGAGGTTAGTGACAAGGAGCTGATATTTAGCATAACCTATCAATATAGGCTGTGATCGGTTTAAAAATCACAGACGGTGAAAGACATGTACAGTGGAACCTCGGATTGCGAGTAATGTGGTTTACGAGTGTTCCGCAAACCGAGCAAAGATTATTTTTTTTTTATTTATTCGGAAACCGAGCAAGTATTAGTTTACGAGTGCCGAGTATCATGTATCACACATGCGACTCTTATTTTGACACCGAGCGGCAAGTGATCACAACTGAGCCAATGATTTTTCTCTCTCTTGCCCTACGGAATTGTGGGTAATCGTCTCCCCTGCTCCCCTGGGTCTTAGTGCTCGTCTCTTACTGGTATAATCAACGTCTCCCTCTCCGTTTCATCGTGTCTCATATGTGTGTGCGCACGTTACTTGACACCGACACACACACACACACTCTCTCGGCTTCACACACGCAAACACGCTTTCTTCACACAGGAAACTCTGCTCTGTCAGGATTCTTTTCAAAGGTAAGGTGCTGGTTCATTTGTTTTATTTTTTTACTTTACAGCAGTGATTCCGTTAGTATGCGCTCACGCAAGTGTCATTAGACTCTATTTTTTCCCCCGTTAAAACAGTGCTTCCGTTGTGTGTGTGTTTGTTGTGAAACTTAAAAAGCGAGGTGGGGGGAGGGAGGAGAAGTTTTACTGTGTAAGACGAGGCGAGGGGCTAATTCTACACACACACACACACACACACACACACACAAATACACGACGCCTGCCTGCACAAACGGAAACACTTAAATAAATCTGTCGGGATTTATTTTTATTTTTTTTAAAGGTAAAGTGCAGGTTAATTTTTACTTTATATATTGTTTCAATAATTTTTATGTATTTATTTTTTGGGGCTGTGGAACGAATAATTTGAGTTTTCATTATTTCTTATGGAAAATTGGATTTGGTTTACGAGTGTTTTGGAATACGAGAACATACAGGGTTCCACTGTATGTAGATTTATAATGCAGTTTGGCACAGATTTGAATGTCTTTGTTAGCTAGCTAATAATATCATGCGTTCTTCACCATCACGGACTAATTATAGCCTGTATCGATATGTTATGCTACGCATCATGCCCATGAAGCTAACCTCTCTCCCATCAGCATTAGCTTCACAGGTTAGCTTCACATGCCCATGAAGCTAACCTCTCTCCCATCAGCATAGACCCCACGCAGTACATTCAACATCACTTGCAACCAAAGGTTTCTGATTGGCAAGCATCTCATGAAAATCATGACCAAAATTACCAACATATATTCAACTGCAACTTGTACGTGTGCTCTCAAATCTGCTTCATTTGTTGCATTAACAAGATGCAGAATTCACTTCTTAGATGGGCTAGATAAGGCAAATGGTGGCGCTATAGAACAGTTTTTCTCTCTTAACCTTTCAGTCACGAGTTATACCGCAGAAACTTTCCTGTTTCCTGGTGCCCTGCCATCTCACAACAAACAGAGTTTCTGTGAACTAGTCCTATGACTTTTGTTGCATTTTTACAAGACTTAAAATCCTTGGTTGAGTCTGAACCTCAGCAGTTATCTCAGGAAATGTCAGTCTGATCAAGCTGGAATTTGGTAGACTCCATTGTTTTCATGCTGACTTGATTATCCAAAAGCCTCGTTGTCGTCGGCCAATCAGAATCCAGCAGGCATTAGAAGGGGTTAATGAGAAGCAAGGTGCTTGGACCCTGAAGAATCTTTAGTAGACTTTCTTGAATTAAAAAACAAAAAAAGCTTATATGTGAAATTGCTTCCACCTTTGAACAGAATTTCTGAGCAGAGGTTTTAAAGGGCTGTGCTGTAGGACATCAACACACTGCAGATGGTTCTTCGAAATGTCTCTATGATTCCTTGCCCTTGTGAGACTTTATTGGTGGACAAATCAAGCATCACGCATTGATTTCTCTGTAAATGAAGCAACTGTTGAGTGTAGGGTGCTAAATTCTGCAGCTCTAACTGCGCTCAGGCTTAAATCAAACCTTCTCGCTACAGTGTAAGCAGCTACAAAATCTGGAAATGTGGCTTAAAACAGTTGGGCTATAAAATCCTGCGGCGTGTCTCCACCGTGACGTGTAGGCAGTAAATAAATGACAGCATGTCTGTTGACACTTCCTGAGGACTGGCAAAGTTTGACATTCACACAAGTAACTCCATTTTTGGACCAAAAGACGTCGAGAGCCTTTGAGGCAGAGAGGAACAGGACGGCATGAGGACGAGATCCGAAACAGCGACAGCATGGGAGGAATGGACGGAGTGGAGAAGAGGGACAGCGTCTGCGTGAAGCGGATGTCTTTAGAAGTGAAACAACAATACAAGCACTAGCCTTTTCTTCATTTTTGTGCTTTATCCTAAGCTATATACATTACTTTAGGCTCTTAAATAAGCATTATTCGGACTGAGAAACAGGATTATTGCCCATTTAAGGCAATTACCTTTAGGAGCTAAGCTCGTAAGATTTACAGTATAAGCACTCAAGACATGGCACAGATATTTACACCGCTCTCTGATCTCTTTGTCTGGAATTGAAAGTGTATGAGTGTAACAATGACCTCTGGACCTCTAATGTTCACTTAGATGTGAAAATATCAGAAAATACCATTATGAGAAGAGATTATAATTAGGCTTGTGCGACACAACCATTTAGTCGTCGCCACACAACGTCCACAACAGTTTATTCTGTTTATATTATGTTCATTATAATCTGCTGAAATGGACACCAGAATCTGCAGCTATTTCCTCCCCAATCAACCAGATGAGAAGCGCATAAACGTGTTCATCTGGAAATACTTGCAAAGGTGTTTCAAACTCCATAATATTAAACAAACCGGCCGGGAAGCCCCGCCCCTTTTCCTCATCTCCCGTGTCCTCAGGGCTCTCGGGACGCACCACACGACCTCGCTTTCTGCAACGCTAAATGGAGAACGTTTTAGCGTTTGGGTTCAGTGATATAAAGTTTATCAATGTATTATTCTTAAGGCCGAAATAATAGAAACTATTGTTCGTCGTGACGAGGTTGTTTTTAAAAGTTAGAATGACGTTGATATAACTCGGAATGAACGACCCGAACAAAACTGTTGGAAAAACAAGTAACTGTAACCTTTATTTGGAGCGTTTATGCTACTAGCCTCAGCAGTGTCGTCCCCAAATAGTGCAGGTGTAAACACACTCTTACTGCAGTGATGGAGTTCGAGTCCCGCTCAGGCCGCCGGTCTGCTATTAATATCGTTTTAAAGTCGCTTTCATCACATTGTGTTTGGGGCGTTTGTTCAGTGTTATCCATCATCATGTATTCGGTGTTGTTCTGATGTCATTTCATCAAAGTCATGCTAACTTTTTAAAACAATCAAAGACCAACGCTGTCCCAGCAACGTCGCCGTAAATCAGTTACAATTTTAAGTTAAATTATTTTTTTAAGTTTTGTAGTTGCACAAGCCTAATTATATTATTTATTGAAATAAAATTTTGCTGTAATGTAGACCTCAGTACTTAGGACAGACCACGGCGATTGCTACTATTGCTTCCATCTGAGCAAAAAAAACAAAAAACTGAAGATATTACTGTTCTGAGGATTGATGGCATCTCAGGAGAACTTTTCACAGCTTCACAATTTAAGCCAAGAGATCAGGACGCAAACATCGCGTTTCCTTATCGGGTACCGTAGCGCTAGAGATCAAAGTGGAATCCTATGCTTACTTGGCTTTGCCATAAATGTGAAAATCATTACATTCATTGTTCACATTATACAGGTTATTTGAGAGTTCTTAGAGTAGTCAGTAATAAAATAACACCTTTGATGCTCGTCTCCGAGCAACCAGGTGCACTCTGTTTGACTTAAATAATAATCTGCTGCTTGTAAAGTACAGTCATGGACACTGAGTTATACTCTAGTGGTAGAATGTCCATGAGGGAGGCCGATATTGCTTGGAGTGCTGTTGGCATATGGGTTAAAAGGATGGTACGGCGACTGAATCCCCGAGAGAGAATTGGGGATCATGGTGATGGTGTTTGTCGTCATGATCGGGAAGTCGTCCGGGGAGCGGCGTAAAGTGAGGGCGTAGTCCGGGGGACAAGTGAGCCGCAGCATGTCGTGCCCTTGCAGGGGCTCACAATCATGATCGTGGTCGTGATCTAGTTGCTTCATCTGCAGGGACATTAGATCCTCGCTCGGAACCCTTGGCACATCATTAGCAAGGTTCCTTGGTGGACTCGGACGCCGAGTGGACTCAAATCGATGCTTGTCCTTCTTGTAGTAGAGGGCTGCGAACGCCAGGATGTTTAGAAAGAGCAAGGATGCTCCGACGGCGATAGTGACGCTCAGTTCGGTGGAATAGTCTCGAGCTTCTATGGTCACGGAGTTGTCCTCATGCTTTAAATTGTTCTGCTGGTCTGTGGACTGCTTGTTGTTAGGCGATGGGACCGAGGGATGCCGCGTGGTAGACGGCCAAAGCTTGGTGGATAAGCGCTTGGTGTATGAGAAAGGCGTCGTATCTTGAGGAGGGATCTTGGTGGTCGACGAGACATACGGGAAAAGTTCATTGATGTTGTGCAAATGCGGCACCAGCTCCAGCCAGAAAGCAACCTTCGTGGCCCTGTAGTGGTCCCGGACACGTGGCTTGAGACCAATGTGAAGATACAGCTGGTCCTTGGGATTGTATTTGGACCAGGCCACTTCTTCAAAGCGATTAGGTTTGGTGTGAATGAATTTTGTATCCTGGGGAACCGGTTGGTTAGGGTCTCTGAAAAGCACAACAAAAAAAGTCTTAAGCTTGATTCGTTAAACGTGATGGGAAAATGTTTATATAAATTCCAATGCTTCCAGAAAAAATGAATGGTTTCATATCCTCTACCATCAGTATGGGTCCTCGAAAGGTACAACAAAGATCTTGTAGATGGTATGCCTGAAATGATACAAGCTGAGCATGCATCAGGGTCGGCATTGTGAAATGGAATGATCTGATCATGATATGCAAAAAAAACAAGAAACAAAAAGATGCTTCAAGCTGACGCTGGTGTAATCTACTCACCCGGTTTTGGCAAAGTTAGTCCAGTAGGTCATAACCACAGCACTAAGCATTACATCATTCTTAGAGAAGTTGCAGCTGAAGAGATCAGTCGGGCCGATCATCGGGATGCCGAAGACATACGGAAGCTCGTCTCCATGCGCAGAATCTGCCCAGGCTGGCTTCATTTCGCTCTGGCAGTGGTGGTAGAAGGCATAGAAATACGTAGGTGAGCCGTACTGCGCGTGCAGGTCCGCGGTGGCCACGGCTGGCGCCACCCACTGGTGATCCGTAAAAAGCGCGACCAACGTTTTACGCCTCGTTTCTGGGTTTTCCTTATCCGCCCAGTCCGTGTACATGAACTTTATTGTCTCCCGCAGGGTATCCTTCCCTTCCGGATATCCGTACAAGTTATCGACAAAATCTGACACGGCGAATTCAAAGTCATTTCCAGCAACACCGTCCTCACTGTCCACGATACCGTCCACGAATTTATAGCCCTCGCCCTGGTTTACCCCGAGCATGATGTCGTAATTCAGAAACTCGCCTTGCTCCATCAGGATCTGTGGGTCATCTGGCACAACATCTCCATCAATTACGGGCCCAAAAGCAATGTGGTACTTGGCAGGAGTTATGTTCTGCTCGATGAGCTCTTTGTAGTTCTTATTCTGGAGGCACTGGATCACTTCCATGGAGTCGTCCTCGTTGCACCCGACCTTCTCGGCCAGCATCCGCGTGTATTTGGCCGGCTGGTAGTTAACGGCCCAGCTAGAAAGAGCTGTACCGCTCTGGATGATTGCTTTCTGGAACAGATCTGGAGAAAACGATCACCAGAATGGTATTCAGTACTAAATCTGAACACGTAAAGGATATATTTAGGAAAGACACAGCGCTGTATATGAGACGTTGACATTTCTGGGAGGGAATAAGTAAGAAACCTACCTTCTGAATAGTGCGACAAAGTCAACAGACTGACACATGACGCTCCAGCTCCAGACCCGAATATTGTCACTCTTCGAGGATCTCCATTAAAAGCCTGGATGTTCTCTTTCACCCATCTGAGAGCCTGAATCTGGTCCAAGAGCCCATAATTCCCCTTGGCAGCTTGATCGCCTGTGCTCAAGAACCCTAAAGAATTGCACCAGAGTTTATTTGACATGAAATTGGCTAAGATTATGATAATCATACAAAATGTCTTGCAAAGGCAAACAAGGACTGATTTCCAGTGCTCAGTGTTCATTAATCTGTTGGTGCATAAACAGTCACAATTATTGGCCCCCTACATGAGAAGATTTATAAATAATAAAAATAATAGTATAAAATAATGAAAATACATCATTGACAAGGTATCTACAGGGACTTAATGTTCCCGAAAATGGAAAAGATCTGATTCCAAGGACCATACTGAAGATAGAGACCTGTGTCAAAAAAAAAAAAAACTGAAAAAAAAAAAACTCGGCTGCCGAGCGGACTTTAAAAATAGCAGCCGCCAACAGCGCAGTCAGACAGTGGGACTGACAAAAGGGCATCGCAGGAACGGTATCTGAGACTTGAGCATGCAACCAGCTCAGGCTACAGTGTGCCCGTCACACAGGACCAAGAAAACATGCCACAAACAATGCGATTTCTGTCAGTGTGGAAGATGGGGAGGGAAAAGACTTCCAGGATGAACGAGCATGGAATCCTTAACTCATTAAATGTGTTTTTATCTGCGTACAGACGGATGAGGATGTACACCTCTAATGACGGCTCAGGAGCTATAGATTTTTCTCAACCGTACACTTGAGGCACTTACCGTGCATGTATTTATCCTACACGCTTATTTATCCTACACGCTTATTTATCCTACACACGCTTATTTATCCTACACGCGTATTTATCCTACACGCGTATTTATCCTACACGCGTATTTATCCTACACACGCTTATTTATCCTACACGCGTATTTATCCTACACAGGTATTTATCCTACACGCTTATCTATCCTACACGCGTATCTATCCTACACGCGTATCTATCCTACACGCGTATTTATCCTACACGCTTATTTATCCTACACACGCATTTATCCTACAC
>QMIH01000679.1:48800-69365 GCA_003987875.1 Clarias batrachus | reverse complement strand
TATTTATCCTACACGCGTATTTATCCTACACGCGTATTTATCCTACACGCGTATTTATCCTACACGCGTATTTATCCTACACGCGTATCTATCCTACACAGGTATTTATCCTACACGCGTATTTATCCTACACAGGTATTTATCCTACACAGGGCTGAAACGATTCCTCGAGTAACTCGATTACAATCGAGGCAGCTGTGTATTGATGTGAGGGAGCACTCTGTTGGGGCTGCAAAATGGAAGGGAGCGATAAAAAGATATTAAAATTTATTTTAATGTGTGCCTTAGTTTTTTTTGATACTTAAAGTCATTTGAAATACTTTTTTTTAGTTTTTGCATCTGAGAGAAGGCTTTAAAATAAGAATGTATGGCTGTAATGCACTTAATTCATCTCAGTCGACTTTAAGCTCTTCCTTGTTTTGTGAATAATGACGATGTTTATTTCTGATAAAATGCAGCATGCATTTAAAGAACAAAAGTGGATTTTTCTAAAAAAAAAAAAAAAAATCTTTTTATTACTTGATTACTTGATAAAACGTTTGGTAAAATACTCGATTGCTAAAACATTCCATAGCTACAGCCCTACTCCTACACGCGTATTTATCCTACACGCGTATTTCTCGCTTCATCATGAGCTCAGTCTTCAGCACACCTCAGGGTTGGTTTCTGTCTGTTACTGAAAATAACATTAATTTGCTATTTGCATTTTCATTTCTGTCGTGTCAGTCTCAGAGGTGTTTAGTGCGTGTTAGATTTACAATCAGCACTTGAAGACATGCTGGTGTAGGAAAACAATCAAGGTCATAGTTCACATCCCACGATGCCACGTGACAGCAACACGTCAAGTGTTTTATCCCACACGCAATGTCCTTCTCTCGTCCAATGTCCTGTCCAGTTCTCTGTCTATGAGTTTCATGTGCAAAGCCTTATGGGAGTGGGCGTGTCTCAGTGCTCGCAGAACTGAACTGCTCCCGCATGTGATATTAGTGCATTTTCACAATAGAGTTGAAGTAAATGAGAGCAGTATTTAACAGTGACCCGACACCGGGACCGTATCCGTGCACCCATGAATCAGACGTTCTACCATTTGGATCACAAAGTGCAGTCACGTGACCCAAAGGTCTAACAGGAGGACGTCTAAAAGGTTGTCTAAAGATGTCACTCATCATCACAATCAATGATTTTCACTTATCAAATCTTCACTTGTGTATCAATAGAGTTGTAAAGCTTTCGGTGAAGTGTGGCTGAACGTTCAGCCCAAACACACGGCGCTCTTTAAGCCGAGGCCCCGAATGTCTCGCTGCTGCTGCGAATAACCTCCGGTGCTGTTCATTTGCATGCTGATGAATTCATTAGTCAATGTTCATTCTAGCTAATGGCTGCTGCACTTGATAAATGTCCCTGTTTTAAATGGGTCAGATGTGACCGTGTGATCGATTATACCTGCGAAGAGCAGAAGGCATTTCTCTCTAAAGCTCCGAGACCGAAGCGCATTTACACTTTACATGAACGTTCCTGTAACAAGAAGGATTTACTGCGTTCAGTAACATAGTACAATAATTCATGAATCCATGAGTAAAAATAAAAGTGATGACACACACACACAGACACACACACACACACACACACACACAGACACACACACGCAGGGCTTAATGTGTTCTTAAGCATGCGTTGAATGCTCCAGCGGTCTCACACACACACACACACACACACACACACACACACACACACCCACACACTGGGTTTAGCGGCTCTGATGGTAACTGATATGTTATATATGATTATTATGTTGTTTTAAAAAAAAAGTTATTTCAATATTCACTTGTGAACTTTATAAGTGATATAACTTCATAACTTTATAAATTATGAGGCCAGTTTTAATTCATTAAATATAAGATTAACAATATTAATGTGGCATCATTTTATTAACTCATTTTAAAATTGTACATCCTAAAACTGTCTCTTGTTGCTTCATGTACTGCATATTTCGTCAGCGACACGTGGAACACTCGTAAACCAGGTTACTCGCAATCCGAGGTTCCGCTGTACTTTTCTAAGCAGCGCAGCAAACGAGGGTTGAAGCCGTTTAGTTTAACCAAATCAAATTCTGCCATCATGGTGCAGCAACATACTGTATAACTGTAGAGCTGTGCATTATGGGTATTTGACTCGATTTGGGTTTTGCACATTCTGACTTTCAATCATATTCAGTTCACCTGCACTGATTTTGAGCTGTATTTGTTTTTACAGGATTTAAAGTATTAAAACTTCTAAGAGTATCCAGTAAACACTCTGACACTCTGTGGTTTTGTGTTGTTGAGTGTTTAAATGTCGCGTCTCGTACAAATATTTATCTCCTGAAGATCTTCTGCTCCACTCTCCAGTCCAGCAGGTGGCAGTAATGCTCCTACCACACATGCGCTCAAAAGCTGTCAGAAAATATAGAAGTTGGAAGCGGTTTGGATTTTCTGCGGTGTTGTTTTTAAGGGATTCGTCAGTTTTAGATCATTTAACACTTCATGTCGTTTTAAAACAACTGATTCTATTAACTGACTCGAGCGACAATGACTGAATAAATTGTAATCGTGCTTAAAATCGCACCGCTCTAATAGATTTATTTCAGTCCTAAACATTTTAGTGTTCGTTGTACAACACATTTTGCACCCTCTTGTTCCTTTATATTACATTACACTCGACACGCGACAGGAAAGAATCAAAAACGCTCGTGTCCTTATTTTGTATTCCAGAATCGCTTTAATTAGCCGTGCTGTTTGTGTACACAATGTGTTTGTTTGTTCGTTTTATAACGCAGTGAGAAGTCTCCGTCTGTGTTTCAGTGAATAATGTAACCTGGATCACCACGTAACCTAATTGATTAAAAAAAAAACAACAGATCCCTGTGTGGTTTGTGTGGAGAGGCTCTGCGTTAGCGCTTCCAGACGAGTGTGAATGCAGTGACCTTCACCCGCCCACGCTTAAATCACACGCCTTTTGATAAAGGTTAATTGAAGTCCCTCTTTTTTGTGATACAGAAGTTTCACCCTGACATTTTTTGTTCTTCCCAGGGTCATCAGCATACTTCACTTGTATTTATTTCATTATTTTCTGCAGTTCTTTTTTGTGGTAATGAGCCTCGGGTGCAGGTGTACACCTTTACAACTTATATATATATATATACACACATCAATATTTTGTACATATACAGTCTATATACTAGAGAACCAGAGAACAAAGGGGTTCCTTCAGCTCGCTGTCTTTCCTCTGCACATCCATCAGACCTGCCCATGCCACGCCCCCTGCTGTCTGCCTGCTGTAACTCCTCATTAGCCGAGCCGCCGTCACAAACGTCTGAGGTGGGAGATGTACAGGTCTGGTTAGCATGGTGGCTCTGTAAGTGCACGCTGGTGCGTTCTCTATTTGTTCTACTTACCCCGGGCTGTTTGTGAAGCTTTCCTGGTGTGAGATTAATATTCCTCCCCCCTTCATCAGCAGCTCATCAACACAATACAGATCAGATTAGCGGCGAGGGGAGGGGCTTTATTCTGTCTCATCCTTTACTTCAACGTTTATTTATTTATTTCCTCCTTAATTTAGTGGTATCCAATTCCACCCGTCACTAGGGGGCTCCCACATTAAGGCTACTCCGACCAGGCCGAAGACGACCCGTGTTTTTTTAGCCGTCCACATCTTTTTCGATCTGCTCGCTCACTCACAGACGCCCGTGATTGGCTGTAGAGCTGTGATTGATGTGAGAACACTTTACCACTGCGCCACTAGGGGGCCCTTACTTCAACGTTTTTTCTTCGCGCCTGTGAAACATAAAGTTCTGGCACAATCTTAAGTGGAGGTAGAGTAAGTAACTAAGGTTCTTTCTAGCGCAGAGGACTGACCGGTGCGTGACCGTCCATGACTTCTCCACCTCTTCAATCTGTTCATGCCTCATGATAAGCAGCCCACGGGACCCCGGTGTCCACTGAAGACTAGAGCTGAGACATGACCGTCCCTGCCTAACCCAAACGGTGTGTCTGCTGAGACTCTGGTTTATCTGACAGCGACACTGTGCCAGACATAAGGGGAAACTCGGTTCCTCTTCCTGATTCACACTTTCCGAGCTTTCTTCACCCTTTAAACATCCTCAGTAAGAAAAAGAAAAACATTTCACTGCATTTTATATTTCCTTGGGCAAGCAGAACAACAATCAATATTATTTTCAGACCCCAAACGGCTGAACTCTCACTTAAAGTATCATCAACAAATGTTCAAACATAAGACTCTAGTTTTTGTGTTTTTGAGGCGCAACATCACAAATGTTTTCTGCCATTTTCATGGTAAGCTAAGAAGCAATTAAAAAGTCATATTACAGTATAGAAAGACACAGTGACATCTATTGGATTTTTTTTTCCACATCATACCTCAACCAAATGGTAGAGATGGCTGGATCAAGTTTAAATCTGACAGTTTTTTTAATAAGTTCCCATTTGCTCTACCAAAAAGTTCAGCAGAGCATTAAAGGGTGAAGTCAATTCAGTTTTAAGGACGTCTCAGCCCTGTTATGTTAAGTAATATCCTAAGAAGAGTCCTGATATTTAACCATATCCTCATGGTGTCCAGCTGACGTCACTAGCGCTTTGTGAAGTTTGACATGCTGTATTTCACATCAGTGTTTAATCAGCACAATACACTGTTTGACACTTTTGATATCTAGACACTCCAACATCCATGTGAGCTGCTCTTTAAAAGGTTCAGGTGATCAGTGTACTTTAAATGAAAACAAACGAGGCTCTCAAGTCACTTCCAAGCTACAGGAAACTCTTTCTCTTTTATTTAAACCTTTTGCAAATGCAGGCCGCAGTGTGGCTTTATCGCCTCGATTCTACACCCGATCCGCCGGGCTATTTAGTTCCTCTAGTGGACGTTTCTTTAAAGGACTTGTGTAGTTGATCAGGTCGAGGTCAGGCTCTGGTGTGGCCTTTTAAATTCCTCTCAGTCTCAGACGATCCACCTTGGGTACACTTAGTGTCACACCGCCTGTGCCTCGTTAATCCACGGCTGGTCAGAATGAGGCATTGGATGGGCTTAGTACTTAAAAAGAGCGCCTAAACCTGCTGCCCCGGCCAACATGGGAACAGAGTGCTGTACCGCTCTCCTTCCAGTCCCTTTCCCACTCCCTGATTATTCCCATCACTATCATTTTCCCCAATTTGTCCTGAACCACGTGTAAATTTGTGCTCTGGCAAGAAGTAAGAGACTCGACGTGGAGATCTGAGCAGCTGTGAAGGGGAGAGGTCTCGTCTAACGATGAGATGATTAGAGATTGTCTTCGAGTGGGAACGGAGTGGGACTTGACATTTATTAGCCCACTTTTTTGGCTTCACCGTCTCTGCTGCTTGAGCTGAGGAGGCTGGTTAGTCCATGCATTTCCATTTGCCGAATCTTAAAGTCGTCTTCTCGGTCTTGCTGTGTATCCATGAAGGATGATTTGTAAATAATCTCAAGCTGGTTAAGAAGCTAAAGCTAGGTCTGGTTGAGAATGGACTCGTGCTCCATGGGGACTCCGTGCTCCGGTTCCTGAGCAGCTCCGGGGTTTCTGCACCAGTGGAACAAGCTTTTTATTTAAGGGTCATGTCTTTAGTACAGGCTAGCTTTCAGCTCAACTTTTAATTAGATTTACTCATAGCTTTATTAGCTCACTGCTCAGTGAGAATTAGAGAGAAAGTTCACAGAAATATGCGGCAGGGCTGAGGGGCGGCGCGTCAGTAATTACACCCCTCTAGCTCACCCCCAAACACAATCTAACCCTCTGCGCTGAAGCTCTCACATGGATAAGCAGGTGCAGCTCTGTTTCAGCAGAGACACGCAACACGAGCCAACTGCACCGCACTGTAAACTAATGTGGCAGCGGACCATCCATCAGCCGGCATCGGGGAGGCGCTTGGCCCACATACAGCCTTTAGAGCACCGGCGCCTCTCTGAGGACACGAGTCCTGCGATGGTTGTTGCTTCGGCTCTCTTTTCTGTCTCGTTTCTGTCAGGCTGTAAACTCTAAAGCCTTAATCTGGTTTACAAACGTTCATACACACCTATGGAATAAAGCAAAGTGATTGGGGCCAAGTCTAATTAAGATTTCTATAAAGTGTCAAGTAGTGAATAATCGCTTCAGAACGTCTTAAACAGATCAACAATCATCATCATCATCATCATCATCATTAAATTATACGCAGGAAACGTCACTCCTGTTCAGACTGGATGAGGGAGACCGTTTTCCTGAACAGCAGGCTCACGACACTGAGATCCACGATGAAGTATTACTGTAAGTACTGAGATATGCCGTAAACACACACACACACACACACACACACACACACACACACACACACACACACTCTTGCTGGTAGAGTATTCTCAGTTGTACTGGTCCCCGCTAACCCCACTCCACTCCTGAATGAGCCACAGCTACACACCACATCTGAAACCACTCGCTTCACCTCCAGTATGATGGTTTCTTCACGTCTGACGTATCGAATGGTTCAGCAAACTCAGAAACAAACAAACACGGGTTTCTTATAAATAGTGTGTGTCCCCCAGACGGCGTCCCAGTGCAGCCAGACGCTCAGCCTGAACGTTCTTTAAACGTTTAAACACAGGTTTGTTCACTAAGTGAGGCTCTTTGGTACAACACCTGGTCATCCTCACCCGTGGGTGAACCTCCGAAGATGATCTGATCACCTAAAGAAACACGGCATCCACTGGCCAATCAGCTGTCAGCAGGCATTGAACTGATTATCCCAATGTCCAGGTATCATCTCTACACCCTACGACTGTTAACTTCACCTCACCTGACTGTTGGGAAATTCATTCTGCTGCTGATTCTACCCCAAGGTGAGCCCAGGGACGCCTCAGGCTCGCTAGCAGGTGGTTTGTCCGGCGTCTACAGGAAATGACTGGCTAGGATTTTAACCCAAAATAGAGTCAGCAATACTGCTGCATGCTTCTCTGTTTTTCTGTTAGTGCGGTACATCGAGGGACAAAAACAGGCGTTGGTGGCTCAGTGGTAGGGTTCGATTCCCAGCCATTGCCCAAAGAAGTGCAAAGACAAAGTAACTAAAGTAAAAACAAAATAACAACAACTCAAGCAAATCAGAAAAGGTAGGTATAGATTGTGAATGAAATTCTTATTGTTGATTGGACGAGACATTTATCACTTAAGATATTGTAATGAGTGCAGACTGACAGCATGTAAATGTCCCTGAGACTGCAGGACTTCCTGGTTATCTTGAGTGACAAAAGTCTCGTCTGGTTGTTCTGGAATAGGCTCACTCTGGTCACATGACCTTTTTCCATCGCTCCAAAGTCCAGTCTTGATGCTCACTAACAGACTGAAGACTTTTTTCCTGAAAGGTCTCACTAACAAGAGGGTCTCTTAAGGACGGTTTAGATGTTCAGTCCCAATCCTGTGAGTTCTCATTACACTGTGTGTGTGTGTGTGTGTGTGTGTGTGTGTGTGTGTGTGTGTGTGTGTGTGCTTTTTCTGATCACACTTGCAGGTTTAGGACGGTCATGACATATTTTAATAACGGCTGGACGGCTGAAGTCCTCACCTAACACTCCCAGTCTGTAGTTGACGGTGACGACGATGACATCGCCGTAGCTAGCAAGGACGCTTCCGTCGATCACGTTCGCCGTCCCTTCGACATAAGAGCCGCCGTGGATGTACACCATCACCGGCTTCAGCACGTCCTCGTCGTCACCACTTACATCTGCAACCACCAAATATCAACGCACAAATATTTCAAAGATATTACTGAGATCATAAAGTTTTACCAAGAAATACAGACAGTCAAATTTAAGGAAGGAGCTTCTTCAGCGCACACACACACACACACACACACACACACTTTCTGTATTATATGTATAACATAAAAAACTGAAATCAGCAGGCGCAGTACTGTGTTTATTACAGGGTGACTGGGGGAGGACGGGGTCGTGGTTTTCAGTGGAGGTTTGAGTAAAGTTTAATCCTGAACCAATCATAAGTGTTTCTGATGAACTCACACACTTGCATGCTAGCCTAGCGGTACACGTCCTCATCACTCTCATCACTACACACGTGACCCTGTAAAGCAGAAACAGACCGACTGGAACTGTCTCAAAGTCTGGCACACGCGCTACCTGACTAGCAACAATGGATGTACGCTAGCTTAGTAACATGCATGCATGCTAGTACTCTTGCATGTTTTCTAACATACCTACATACGTGCTGTCTTGCACACTAACACATTCCCAAACTTGCATCAAAGTGCATACTAGATTACTAGCATGCAGAAAAGCGCTCATGTAGAACAATGCTCAGTGTTTGTGAATTATTCTTGCGCACTAGTGAGCTTAATACGTTATTAACCTATTAGCACACATATCCTAGCATACTCGCTAACTAGCTTGATTACACCCTTGTGTTCTGGTGCATGCGTGCATGACACCGCATGTGCACACCTGCATACTAAGACATCTTCCACCTGTCGTCGCCTAGCATACTAGCACTAGGAAGAGGGTTGTCAGGATTTTTGCACACTTGTCCACTTCTGCACTAAACTATGTATATGTTATATTAGCACACTCCCTCGCACACTTGCACACAGCCTGTGCAGGTTTAAATTCACACGAGTATCTGTGTGTTAGCATGGTCCCCTGATCGGAGGCGTTCCTCACCCCCGTGCGCTGACACGCTCGCCCACGCGGCGCTGCAGATCTGGGCCAGGTGCCGAGTGTCCTTGGACGGTTCCTACACTTAAAATGATGATCCTAGCTACAGATTCACTGCAGAACACAAAACCTTCCATCTTGCACGAGCAGTTTTAGTCATGTCAGCTTGTGAATCACCAAAACAAACGTCTTGATCTGAGGAGCGGAGCATGCCCCCTTTAGACCCCGCCCATCTTGTAACAGACTCTGTTTCATCATCGCTTCTGTCCTCCGAGCTCAACCTGCAGATCCTGGAGTACGGACGTTCATTAGACAGTCATAACTGTGCCGCGTTAGCCGTCTAGACGGTGTGGGGAATTTGAAATCCCTCCGCTGTTTGGGTTTGACCTTCGAGGAAGCAGAGATGTAATCACATTCCCCACGATTGTACTTTTTCGATCATTTTTAGAGACGGATTAGCATATAGATGAATTCCGCTTAGTCCGTACCGGGGGGTTGGGGGGAGGGGGGGGTATTAGCGTGTTTAGGGATTAGCAGAAAACAAGACGCGGACAAAAAAACAACTTTAGGTGCCTCGTTAACCAGAAGGTGAAATTCAGACTTGCTTTTTCTCGCCTCTGTCTGAATTTTATCGACACTTTTCTTCATAAGACATTTATATCCACAGACGTTTTGACAGATCTTATATAAATAGACCGTCCTGCAGATTGGATTTGAATTCCCGGTGCTGGACTTCAGATTTCTTTCATAAAAAACTCAGCTGTTACTGAATCCTGACACCTTTAGCTCGCTGCACGGTAATCTTTTTGTACATTCTTTATACCAGAGCACGGCTGAGCTCACGCCGCGGCGTGTGTCGGTCCTTAACGATCCGCTAAGTAGATGAAGAAAATCCGCATGCTGGAAGTTTTCAGGAGAGTGAGTTTGTACATGAGAATAACGGTGTTAATGTGTGAGGTTTAAGTGATGTTTTTAGGTTGACTTTCAATTGGAAAGCTCGCTAATGTTGAGCTGTTATTGTTGGTGTGAAGGTTTGAGCAGCGTAATGGAATTAGCCACAATGATTTCTGCTCAGCAAACTAATACCGCTTCTATTAATTCTAAAACTAATTCTATTCTACTGTTAATAATTCAACTACTAGTTTTCCTACTAGACCTACTTCTACTACAACTACCTACCGTATCAGTAGTACCGCTATGGCTACTAGGAGCGTTTCAGTCATGTATCACAAATCCTTTGTGCTGTAAACCATGTATCGCCGTACCGGCTCCAAAATAAAATTTTGAACATTAATTTGCATTCATTTGTTTGTTTGCATTTGCGGTGGGGAAGCGGTGTCATTCCTCTATAATCCTACAGGTGGCGCTCTATAAACTGCTCACACATTAGTAGCCGGTAGCGCAGCATCCCATACGGTACGAGTGAAGTCCGTTTAGAAGAACAGTTTTAGTGAATGACAGAACCGGAGACACGCCCTCCTCGCTTTAGTTTTAACGTTCAATTTTAAGAAGTCAAACTTTTCTTCTTTTGTATTTGAAATAATTTTGTACTTTTGAAATTCACAAAGCTTTAGCGTTATACATCACCTTTTTACATATATGGTTCAATGTTTAAAAATTGTAAAAAATCTAAATAATATGTTATTAAATAATATTTATTGATGATTTTCTAAATATCCCGATTCTATATCTATAAATCCGTGATTTTAACAGATTCGCAATTCAAATCGAATCAGCACCGAGGCATCGTGACTGTATTGTGTCATGTGGCCCCTGGAGGTCCCTGTCAGTACTACTACTACTAATAATAATCTACCTACACATGTAATAAAACTGTACACTGGGCGTGTCTGTACATTGAATATATTTATGAAATAATCATTTCTGGGGACTTAAGATAAGTAATAGAACACATCAAGATGGTTTGTGTGGTTTTCACAGGGTGTATTTGGCCGAGCTTGAGGTAACATATAGGATTCGTTTCACTGCAGTCGACACACGGGAAGAGAAGATCAGCTAATTTTAAATTTGAATGGAAACCACCCTTTTATATAAAAATCGACCTTGAAAAAATCATTAGGTCAAAATTCAAAAGAGGGCGCTGGACATTTTAAATACAAGCTTATGAGTGTGCGATTAAATTCCACACAAAGTCGCAGAACAATAATAATAATAATAATAATAATACTGTAGTACGTTTAGAGTTAATGCAGCGTAATATAATCACGCCCCCTGTAAGAGACCATCAGCACCGTCAGAATCATGTAATACCGTGTACTGACTACTAACGAGGTTGCTTACATTTTCAAACTGCCTTTGGAGCAGAAACTGATGTAGCATCAGACAAGTCGCGTATTTAAGCAGACTGTCTGCCGCTAGAGACAGGGCAGGGCACAGTTACAACCTCCAGCCACTGGACTTAGCGCTCACAGATGGTGTTTATGTGCCATAAGTCTCCGCCGTAATGCTAACGCAGAGCCATCGCTAGGTCCTCGTGTTCTCCTTCCCACATGAGTCACGCACTCTCAGAGCGTCTGCGCTAACATGCGCTAACACTCAGAGCGTCTGCGCTAACATGCCGGTCGGTGTTTAACCCACACTTTAACACGACCCTCGGCCTGGAACCTGACAGCTCAGTCCTAATTCATTTCCTTCTGATCTGACTATTGGACCACAAAACCTAATCCCAGTAAGGAACAGAAAGTACCAGTAAAGGTCACTATAAATCACTGGAAGGAGCTCACGCCACGGACCGATCCTGCTGGTTCAGGTAATTACACCAAACCGCAGTGATTCAGATTAAAAAGCACAGACCGGCTTTATCTCGTTACACCTGAGATCCTCCAGGAACGTTTATTAAAACTGGATCTGGCTTTAATCCTCATGATTAGTACTCTCGGGGTTCTCGGACCCACTGATGTTATTTTAATGGCTCCTAATGTTCAGTAGTGTGAAAAAAGTCTTAAACCTTCACCCAAACCGCCATTTCTGCATAGTTTACTTTCAAAGCTTTCTTGAGGAACAGTTCTCCAGGCTTCCTGAAGGTCTTTTCAGTCCGGTCCCTGGACCTGAGCAATATCAAGTCAATATTTTAGTTTGTTAAGCCACACACTGACCTATGAACCATTCAAGCATAAAAACAGGTGGAAACAGGTGCAGATGATCATCACAGATCATCATCAGGTGGTGATTAGTTTACTGCTGATGCTCAATGCTGAGTTTTAGGAACAGACGCGAGGGGAAACGAGGTCGCTGCTGAGGTTCTTACATAAACAAAATCGTATCTTTAGGCACTTTTGCAGCCTGTCGCAGTAAAATGTTTCCATTTCTTGTGCTGTTGCATCCTGAACCCCAGCGTTGTATACCAGATTCGCAGTTAGCACAATCCCTTGCTAGCTAACACCTTGCTGTGTAATTAGCTGCACTGGTGAACCAGCCTGACAGAGGGGCGCTGCACACATGCCTTCACTTTCCCTCCAGAGATCTTCACGATTCTTCTTCTGCACGAGAGAAACCGAAACGTAAAACTCTGGAGCGGTTCTGCTTAGAGCTAGCATCAAAAAAACCTCTGCAATTCGAAGGTAAACTCAACCTGAGGGTGTGTGTGTGTGTGTGATATGTCCACAATTAAACTGAGCCTGCTGCAGGAATCGTTATCGTCCTGGCGATCTGAGAGTCCAGTGAGACCCACGTCCTCATGATTAATACTGACCTGAGCAGATTAAATACTACACTCCGGACTCCTGACTTATTCTAGCTCTGGCTACAGTATGTTTCACTTCCTCCTGATCGTATGTTTCAAGCACAGTGTCTTTCCTCAGTCTGCATTTTCTATCCCTGACCCAGGACTATCAGGAACTCCCACCTACTTACCCTCTACTTATGAAAACAAGCTCGGAAACCTCGGAGGATGATCTGAAACCGACCACCTGCCCGCGTCACCCGAGTCAGAGTATAAGGAACTTTCAGACTTTACCTTCATCCGTGGGTACGTAGATGTTCAGGTACAGGCAGTCCTCACTCTGGTCCTGTACGTACGTGGCCACCGTGTCCAGATTCGCCGTGAACCAAACAGGCAGCATGTCACTCAACAGGAACCTGTCCTCCAGGAACTGAGGGCAAACAGGGGCAAACTGCGTGGCGTTCCTGATGCCTGACCAGGAATTGGGTGGTTCGGGAGCCTGGAAGCGTCTTTCTCCTGTAGGGGGCATGGCGTAAGGAACGCCCAGATACTGCTCCACGGGGCGCAGGATCTCACTGGGCAACGCCGCCCGGAACCCGCGCAGTTTCCCGTAATTTGTGGTGACCGTGGTGTACTGGACGTGCTGCCCGGTGACCAGTGCCACTCCTGAAGCCAGGATGAAGAGGTTCAGCCAGGACAGACGAGCAGGCGGCCATGACGGTCCCTCAGGGCTCGACATTTTGCTGATATGAAAGAACAGAAATCCGGAAAAAAAAAGTGACAACAAAATCAAATCGCCTCACTCCAGCTGGGCCGCGTCAGGCTGATAGATGGCGCGCTTGTCAATCGGCCTGGTGCTCTTGTTCCTGCCCATGGCGGGGGGACGTCCGGGATCTGTTTGCCCTTGTTTGGACAGCAAGAGAGATGACGCAGTCAGTCACTCCTCTGGCTTCGTTCCAGGCAGAATGATCATCCTGCAGTTCAGAGCAAAAGAGACACAGAGAGAGAGAGACAGAGAGAGACGGAGAGAGAGAGACAGAGAGAGAGGGACTTAAGAGGAAGCACTTTGAAAGAATTATGTCTACTGTGCTGTGTCGAAACACCATCAGGGTTTTTTTTTAGGAAATGAGGTTTGTGCCGTAAGTCATACTCTCTGCCCTTTCACGTCCGCGGCGGTTCAGAAACATCTCACTGGGCTCGTACAGTTCGAGAACGACACCGGGACTGTTTTTATTTCGCCTATTATAAGCAATCGATACAAAAGGTACTCTCCAAGATTTCATCATTCTTCACTAAAACTATTCCAACTGCAGTGTGTCCGTATTCACTGAGATCAATAGATACTGAAGGGATAAAACACTTAGGGGGGGGGCAGTCCTGGGAAAATAATCCACCAAGAGTGTGTGTGTGTGTGTGTGTGTGTGTGTGTGTGTGTGTGTGTCCTGGATGTTTTATTCTTCTGGCACCACAGCAATGTGACAACAATCAACATTCAAGAGATTTTAGCGCTGGAAATGCAGGAACTTTCTGAGTCAGTTATAAAAACGAAAGATAAGAAAAGTAGCATGAAACTATAATCCAGTAAATAAATAAATAAATAATATCAGTGTTTCTGTGAATTTCCGCTATTGTCTCCCCAATGTGACCTCATATAAGACTAGCCCCTCCCCCAGTCAACTCTTCTGTTCTCCGGATTGGGTATGGTATGAAAATTGCCTTATCTGATAAGCATTAACACACACACACACACACACACACACACACACACGCACGCACGCAGTGGTTGTTATTTATCCCTAAAATGAGCATCAAAAATTCATTTACAGTTACATTTAAAGGACCCGTATTTTACTTTGTTAACACAGGCCTCAGAGCTCCCTCTAAACTGTGTGTGTGTGTGTGTGTGTGTGTGTGTGTGTGTGTGTGTGTGTTAATGCTCCTCAAATAATGGATTTTTCAGAACGCGCCTGCAGCAGAGGGGCTTTTCTTATATGAGGTCACGCTAGGGGGGAAAACATCTGAATCCTGATACTGGAGACTCCTTCCAAACAGCGCTGTGCAAAAGTATTCGCACCCCTTGACCTTTTCCCCATTTAGTTACGTCACAGACGTACACGTGTTTTATTGCATGTTATGTGACAGAGAGACACAGAGTCGTGAAGCGGAAGGAAAAGGATCAATGGCCTTAAAGTTTTTACAAATGAATATCTGAGAAGTGTGGTGTGCATATGTATTCACCCCCCTGAGTCAGTGCTCTGTAGCGCCACCTCTCTCTGTAATTACAGCCGCAGCTCTTTCGGGCGTGTCTCTCCCTGATTTGTACATCGTTCCTGTCTCGCCACAGACTCTCAGTTGGATTTGGGTCTGGACTTTGACTGGACCGCTCTAACACATGAATATGCTTTGATCTAAACCCTTCCGCTGCAGCTCTGGCTGTGTGTTTGGGGTCGTTGTCCTGCTGGAAGGTGAAGCTCCGCCCCAGTCTCAAGTCTTCTACAGACTCTAACAGGTTTTCTTCTAACATTGTCCTGGATTTGTCTCCATCCATCTCCCCATGCACCCTGACCAGCTGTCCCTGTCCCTGCTGAAGGAAAGCGTCCCCACAGCATGATGCTGCCACCACCATGTTTCACAGGGTTCGTTTTCCACCACACATAGCGCTTAGCATTTAAACCAAAAAGTTCAATTTTGGTCTCATCTGACCAGAGCACCTTCTTCCACATGGCTTGTCACAAACTGCAAACGAGACGTCTTATGGCTTTCTTCTCGCCACTCTTCCATAAAGGCCAGATTTGTGGAGTGCAGACTAACAGTCGTCCTGTGGACAGACCTGAGCTGTGGATCTCTGCAGCTCCTCCAGAGTTCCCATGAGCCTCTTGGCTGCTTCTCTGATTAATGTTCTCCTCGCCCGGCCGGTCAGTTTAGGTGGATGTCAGTGAGATATTTGGGATTTTTTAAATAACCTCAAACCCTGCTTTAAACCTCTACATAACTTGCTCCCTGACCTGTCTGCTGTGTTCCTCAGGCTTCCTGATGCTGTTTGTTTATTAATCTTCTCTAACAAACCTCTGAGGGCTTCACAGAACAGCTGTATTTATACTGAGATTAAATTACACACAGGTCGACCTTATTTACTAATTAGGTGACTTTTGAAGGGAGCTGGACCTTAGTTTGGGGGATCAGTAATAACCAGGGGTGAATAAAAAATACATTAAACACTTCTCAGATTTTATTTGTTAGTCCAAGGGGTGCGAATACTTATGCAAATATAGGTTAAACATCTCCTTACAGGAAACGTCACCTCATCAACAGTTACCCGTTCTTTGTTTTTTTATTTGTTGAAGAACTACATATCTGTAATCAAGCTTTAATTACACGTTACCATGGAAACGGCGAGCGCGAGTGTATTATCCATTTAATGGCGTAATTGATGGCCGCGTTCCCGGGGCTGCTGTTTGAGAGAATTAATCCACAGCGTGGGATTTGGGACGCGCACAGAGAAGCGAGTAGACCATCAGGCGGCGGCGGCGGCGGCGGTGTGAGGTAATGAGGTAAATGGTGTGTGAACGAGATATCGAGATCATTTTTCTCATCATTACTCAGATTGTCTCAGTTTCAAGTAATCACCAATCAGGAAAAAAATCAAAGTTTAGATTAGTTTTTGATAAATTATACGTTGTAAATGGTTCTCAGAGCGGACTGCGGTGTGTGTGTGTGTGTGTGTGTGTGTGTGTGAGGGGTTCATGTTTTTATCACGCCGTGTCTAACGAGGATTGTTTTTTATTTCGTTTTGTGTTGAATTGTTTTTCCAGCAGAGCTCCATCGGGTCAGAACATCACGAGAGCTTTTGGACCTGCTGCTCTCAGACTCCCCGCCGCTGGTTAGTGTTGTGTCAGATAGCTCCTCCCACCTAGCGAGCACGGCCAATCACAGCACGGTGGCGTCCAGGCCACAGATGGTCGCGGCTCGTGATCTCTGGTGACGGGGCGGCGCTCGAGAGTGCAGAACATATGTTTCTGAAAGAGCTGATGTCACAGCATGACGCCGTGCCTTGTGTGTGTGTGTGTGTGTGTGTGTGTGTGTGTGTGTGTGTGTGTGTTATGAATGCATTAGTAATGTTTGTAATTAGATTTTGCTTGGTTTTGTTACTAATGCCCTGAGAGGTCCATGATGTCCTGCTCATAAAGACACACAACAAGGTTGAATTTCACTGGAACCTTAAACACGTCCTTCTTAGAGACGAGTCTCCGGTCGGTGAGCACGAACAGACGCGACTTAAACAAGCAGGTGACAAAAATCTGACCTCATATACAGTAATAAGAGCCCCTCCCCCAGATTACTGCTTTTCTCTGGGGTGGGGGCGTGGCTCGCGAGTAGCTCATTTACATAAACACTGAAACAGAGTGTTCGGAGGAGGAGTGAAACAGAGAGAGTTTGAGGTGAGAAATAATGGAGGGGTATTTCAGCAGGGGCATTAACACACACACACACACACAAACACACATCTACAGTAGGGGGAGCTCTGGGACCTGTGTTAATAGGCGATTATGGTAGCTCCACCTCCTCACACTTATGATGCTCCTCGTCTACATGGACACGAATTTCAGTTATTTTCCCGAAAACTCGAATGGACAATACTTCTGTGATAAACTGGTTGTTAAACTTGCTCCACCCGGTGGTCTCGCTATGCTACTACATCTAACAAAGGAAGACCGAGTTGTGCGCTCTTCACATTAACACACGTTACTGCTGTTAGTTAATAAACTACGTGTTTAATATAAAATCCACTCCAACTGACTGCGGCTCTGTGTTTATCTGTAACGCGCTGTGCAGGTTAGAGGGTTTTTTCAGCCAATGAGTTTGCAGGGGCGTACCTCTCACCGTACTCATGAATTTTACTCTGCATGTAGCCGGTATGTTCGCGTTGGAATGCGACGTTTCACCTTAACGCAAATTATACGCTGTAATAAAAAAAATCTAAAATAAAAAAAAAAACATCATGGTTTATTTATGAATTTAGTTTAGTTTACATCTAAAGTGTCTGATTGGTTAGCTTTAGCTTTAGCTAGCTACTGTTACATGACCTGCTATGTTACTCAGTGCCTGCAGTATACTCAGTCATTAGAAATGTATTTTAGTTATCTCACTCTGATGCTCTTAAACGTCCCGTAAACTATTTTGTTTCAGGTCAAATAACTGACTACACACGTGTGACTAGCTAGCTAGCGTGAGGACACCCAGAGGACACACAGTTGTGTGAACATGATAATAAAGTGTTTGTGTCTGATGCCGACAGGAGAAGGTAACTGCCTTTGGGGGCGGAGCCACAGTGCAGCGAAAAAATTTAAAAAATTAAACATGAAAACATGTTCAGTGTGTCTTCTTACAGATGGTCTATCTATCTATCTATCTATCTATCTATCTATATATATTTATTTATATCTATAAATTGTTTTTTTACTCGAAACCCACAAAAAAGTGTCATTGTGGTTAAAAGTAATTCAGTTGCGTCATTAATAAGTACAAATAACGGACATTAAATATAAAGTCAAACACGCGAGAAACACACTTCCTGTTTATATCACACACTTCCTGTTTATATCACACACTTCCTGTTTATATAAACAACAATCTGAAGTTTAACGAAGCGTCCACAAACACTTTACACGTAGTCGTACTTTATACATCCTGTTTTGTTTTGCTCTGCTCGTGTTCCTTTCATGTCATTCTTTAATCCTGTTAAGGTTAAACTGACAACTCGTTTATCAACACTATAGACATGATTATTTAATGTTAATTATTTACCCGACGTATTTATTGTGATAGATACAGTACGTATCTGAGCGAGTATCGCGGGGTGTTATTTCGGTCACACCGCCCCGTCCTGCACCGCGCTGTAAAGCACTCCGAGCTGCACGCTAAATGTATAAACCATGCTGTAGTGTATAAATCTCTTATTATTGAGGTCATGTGACCGTCCCTCACCATCACCTTTAGCTTAGAGAACGTCTTCAGTCGTACGGAACGGCCGCCGTGACATCGATACACTCCGGTGTTCATTAATATGCAGGCCCATAGCATTCTGTGTGTGTGTGTATGTGTGTGTGTGTGTGTGTGTGTGTGTGTGTGTGTTTGTGCGAGCATGTTTTCATAGCTTAGTAAGGACCTGCCAAAGACTGCCCCCGCCATAACCCCCCCCCCCTGACAGTTCTGACCTTGTGTGTGTGTGTGTGTGTGTGTGTGTGCAGATTTTGTGTAAAGTGAAATGTTACAGGTTACACTTCTGGTGAGATTGTGGTGCAGCAGGGCGTTAATGAGCTACAGTTATAAGGATGCAAGTGGAAGGTCCTCACAAGGATAGTAAGTAAGACTGAGTGTGTGTGTGTGTGTGTGTGTGTGTGTGTGTGTGTGTGTGCGTGTGTGTGTGTGTGTGTGCGTGTGTGTGTGTGTGTGCATGTGTGCGTGTGCAGGTCTCATTCTCTGATTGATGAGGTTAGATCTGTAACCTGAATCGTAAAAACCAAAGCGAGAAATCATAAATACGCCTCTGATCTAAAATAAAAGTCTCAGCAGGGAGTTGAGCTTCTGCACAATATTATTATTATTTAATTATTTATGGTTCTATATTCTGTTGTGTTCTTGTGCACAGTGTCCTTCCTGTGTGAGTGTGTATAAGCTGGAGCACACAGCAGGACCGCTATCATCTGATGTCTTCCAGAATCTGCTCTTAATAAACACACGCTTGTCTCTCCTGGTACTGATGATGCTGACAGGCTGCTGAGACGCACCACCACCACCACCATCACCATCACCACCACCACCATCACCACCATCACCACCACCACCACCATCACCACCACTTCTCCACATGCACAGGGGCTTATTAATCACCATCATCATCATTATTATTATTCTAACTATTATTATTATTATTATTATGTGATGATGATGATGATGAATGCATGCAGAATGTAATGAGGGTCTGCTACTGCTGCACTGTCCTGCATTGCACTTAACAAGTGCATGTCCCCCTCACACACACACACACACACGGAAAAATTCATGCAAATGCACGAGATCAAAAACAAAAAAATAAGCAAACATTCACACACACCCGCGCGCGCGTATGCACGTGCAGATTTCTGCGCGTCCTACCTACCTCGTGATGATGATGATGATGATGATGGAGGGTCGCGAGAGGAAAAAAACACATCCCCCTGAAAGATGCTCTCGAGAACGCGCGCGTGCGACCCTCAGCGCGAGCATCTCCGTGCGTGCGGCCGCTCGCGCACTGCTCTGATGCGGACCGGGGAGGCGGGGTGAGGGAGGGGGTGATGGTGGAAGTGTGTGGGGGGCGGATGTTCACCGAATGCGGCACGCGTAAGGAAAAAAAAAAAGAGGAAAGGAGAGAAATAGACCCGGGGCCGGTACGGGCACAGCGCGCGCCAATTATTAAGAGAGGCGGGGGGTTTGGACCGGCGAGGGGGCGGGGCCAAACCCGGGGAAAGATTTTTTTTCTAACGCATTAATTCATTAATCATGGAGCCTGAGAGGGGTTAGAGCACTCGGACTGAAACTTCACCTCGCTCTCTCTCTCTCGCGCTCTCTCGCGCTCTCTCCTGATTGGGCCCCTTCAGCGCGCGCGTCACCCCCGCTACGTGCCTCGCGCGCGCATCTCTTTATTACACGCGCATGCGCACGCGGCGGTTCACGTTAAGCGTTTCGTTAGTCAAGAACATGTCGTTATTCTGTTCAAAAATGTCGTTATTTGATAAAAAAAAAAAAGGTTATTTTGTGAAAAAAAATATTTCGTTTAAAACATTGTCGTTATTTCGTTAAAATTCTTTATTTTGATTTTTAAAAAACTACATTTGTTTTGTTTGTTAATTTGTTATTTTGAAAAAAAAATCAAGTTATTTAATTCAAAAGAATGTTGTTATTTTGTTTTTAAAAAGTTAGTTTGTGGAAAAAAATCTGTTATTTAGTTGTTTTTTTATTTACGCTATTTAATTTTTTTTAAATCTTACTTCCGTTAAAAACAATTGTTATTTTGTTTAAGAACGCGTTGTTGAAGGTTAAAGAGTTAGGAGAAAGAGTTAAAAGGTTAAATCTAATAATAATCTGCTGATCTTTAATGTACTCAGTGATATTATTATTATTATTATTATTATTATTATTAT
>QMIH01000679.1:24810-34882 GCA_003987875.1 Clarias batrachus | reverse complement strand
CTCGACTCGTTCATCAGGGACCATCTGATCATTCTGACTCACACACACACTCACATCTCATACACATAATTTTGTAAAGTTAACTTGTAAATCTGCTTTGCAACAAAAAAAATGTCAATTGTTAAAAGTGCTATACAAATAAAATTCAATTGAAAATTGTGTAAAGAACTCGTCTTTTATAATGATTAAAGCTGTCATCATTTCTAAAACTGAATCTTTTGTTTTCATCACGTCTCTGCTGAGAGGCTTGGTGTGTGTGTGTGTGTGTGTGTGTGTGTGTGTGTGTGTGTGTGTGTGTGTATCATACCTTCAGTTCTCTTCTTTTTGAAACATGTCAGAAGCTGTGCTTGAACAACAATACACTCCATCTACCATACTGTAGTACACTACACTACACGACACGACACCATGCTATACACTACACAACGCTACCTTATAGTACCACACTACACTACACCACACTACACCACACTACTCTACACGACACGACACCACACCATACTGTAGTATATTAAAACACAACATCCGGTCCTGTACTACACTCGACTATACTGTACTGATGCGTCCACAGCACTTCTGCTCCTCACTGGTTCATCTCATGTGAACAGCAGTGTGTTTACTATCACAGCTCAGGTGAAGTGTGTCAGTCCCACAATGGCAGTAATGGCTTTCATATGTTTCGAGCATGCTCCGATTTAAACGTCCTTATTGAAGCGGATCGTTGCTAACGTTGGTGACAGCCTTATTGATCAGCCTCATGACAGGGGTTAAGTACAAATTACTTCCAGATATTTGCGTGATGGACCTTTGGTCCTGAATCCACATTCAGGGTTACATTCCAGAGATGAGTTTCACCCTGGCGCTGCCCTCCGCACACACTCATGACGACTGAGTGAAGGTTCTGAGACGAGAAACCGACGAGACGTCCACCGCGCCAGTAACGCAACAAGCGTCGCACCAACGTCTGCTGACTCTGAAACGCCGGACAGATTGACACCATGACGTTTAACTCAAATCCATTTCTGTTGAGTTCTCTTCTCAATCTTGACATTTGGTTGGGGAAATGTTTATCAAATCCATTTATTTTTCAGTTTGTTACAGTTACATAACTTATGGCCATGAAATATTATGACATTTAGTTTGTGGCCTCAAAATATATCAACTCTTCCTTCATATACATTTGTGACTATACCACTGTATTAACAAAACATAAAACCAGTTCATTTGTTGACCAGAAATCAAGCTAATGGACATTTTTGCTTTTATACTGTATGTGGTATTGTACAATATGTACCATTATTTCTGACCAAACCTTCCTCGATCCATTATTCATTAGAGGAATTTTCCAGCTCGGGGTTTGAGCTCTGAACGCAGTAATCGAATAGACATGCTGCTGATTGATGTTTCCTCTAAACCTTAAATATTCATGAGTGTGCATGGCTGCGGGCGGCACCTGTATCCTATTAAACATGTTAGTAACCCCGTCGCCTTTCATCCGTCCATCCATCTCGCCGGGTGCTTGCTCTCTCAGACGTGGGCTTCACACCGCTCCGTCACATCGAGATTGCAGAGGAAACTGTCCAACTCAGAGAGATTCCTGCTGAGGAACAAGGTTTACATCGAAAATGGGAAAACAGGGAATAAATCAATGCATGAGGTTTGAATATACGGTGTGTATATAGCAATGAATAACACAATAAAAAGCACACAGCGATTCTGAGCGCTGATTGGCCGGAAGGTTAAGCATGAAATCCAAACGACTGGCTAGTCGTCTCTCGCTAGTGTTACGGTCGCTTTATTCGGGTGAGAGTTTATTAGCTGTTCAAATCCAAAGCAATTATTTCAGGTTTGTAAATAACTCGCTATCCACTCTTAGTGAAAACATTAGCTAAATAAATTAGCTTAAACTAGCGGCTACAGTACTGAGAGTAGTGAAAACATCAATGCTAGAACTTTCCACACATTTTAAACCATACGTGTTATTAAGAGGAAAGCAGACGCCTTGGCGCTCGCTAATATAATGTAGCATGATGCGTTTGCTCGGCTCACCGCGGCTAACAAGCAAAAAAAGTGTGATCAACTAAAGTTTGAGTCGCTTCTCAGAGAAAGGACCAGGACACTATAAGGGACGTCACCTAAGGGATGTGTACGAAGATGATCAAACACAGACATTTAGGTATGTTGAAATGATCATTATTTTTATTTAATTTTTTTTTTTTTAGCCTTGTAGCACTTTTATGCTACTTTGGAATGACGACAAAATGAAAACAAGGGAAGGAGAACTAGTGGAAGTTCCTGAAGCCCAGCCGGGGCGGCGTTTGTTGGTTGAATTCTGTAGGTATGAATTAGCCTAGCGCTCTTCCCAACAGAAGAAACAGATCTTTACTTTGTGCTCGTCCACTGCTCGAGCTTTTTGAAAAGCTGCGACAAAATACATTTTATAGAAGAACAGATGCAGAAGAGGCCAATAACAGCAGAATCAGACTCAGTAAAAAGCAGAAAGAGCCGAGAGAGAGAGAGAGAGAGAGAGAGAGAGAGAGAGAGAGAGAGTAATGAGGTCCAGGCACTGTGAAGAGAAAGAATGAAACGGACCGAGTGTTATTCTTGGCAGCTGAAGCGCAAAACTTCTAAAAAGTGATTGATCACAAAAATCAGCGGTGGGGTTTGATGTGTAAATCCCCTGGAGGCCTTCAGTTAATAAAATGTTTGCATTTCATATTAGCTTTGTACGCATTATTGCTTCCTGTCGCTGATTTGAGGCTAGCTCATTATGCTAATCAGCGGGTTAACTCAGCAGCGCGGGGTCGCCCGTCTGCTCTTCCGCCGTGGTGCGGTGCAGCTGCGCTCGAGCTCCTCGGACCGTCGCGGGTTTGATCACACAACGTTCCCTTCACACTGCATTAGCACCAAATATCCATTCGCATGTAATTTACAAGGCAGCGCAAAGTTTCTACTTATTTTAGTGAATATCACATACGGTATCTTATACAGACGCCTGCACAGATAAACGATCTCTTTCATGTCAAACCCTTCTGACCAATCAGATTTAAGAATTCAATATACTGCAAACACAAGCAGGACATCACTGCAGCGCGTTTCAGCGGCAACACGTCTTCATTTGAACTCCGCCGATGCGGTGTGGAGCTTCTCACCCCTCCCTCCCTCCCTCACACACACAGACATGAGGGAAGACGTGTCCCTCGGTCAAGGACAAGACGTTACCGTGTCTCAGAATGCGGTTAATGACAGGAATACACAGACGTGTGTGTGAGATGTGAGTGTGTGTGAATCAGAATGATCAGATGGTCCCTGATGAACGAGTCGAGGGTGAGATGGTGACAGGAAGAAACCCTGAGAGGAACCGGACTCAGCAGGGAACCATCGCTGGCATTGATTCAGTTACAACCTAAAGAGCTCAACGAGCTGGAAGAACTTTCCAATGCATTATTAAACCCTGGAAGGAAAAGTGCTGAACGCTCAACTTCACGGTCAACACAAGGACACACTGGAGACTCGGGACTCGGCTGCTGTCCGATTAAGAATTTGTTAATTTTGCCTCAAATCTCAAAACAGATCGATACCTCACTGTCTGATGCCATGCTGTGGAAAGCACTGAAGGAGCGTCTCCGAGGACAGATTAGTGTTTACGCAGCTTAGAAGAAAAACTGTATAAGGAGAAAGTAGCATTTTTAACACAACACACAGCAAAACTCAACAATCGACAAGGTCTGAGTGTTATGAGAATATTACATTAATGGCACATCGATCGCAACACAATGCTGAGATTCCTCAGAGCCAGACAGAGTCAGTTCACACACGCAGAGCCACCGGAGCGAAAGATAAGTAATGCATTTCATACCTCTGTTTATTCAGAGTCTACTATGGGCCGTGTCATATTAGAATCTGAGAGCAGCAGTTTGAGACCCTGAGCCTCGGGCCTGTCCGTGGAGACAAACCCTCCTCGTGCGTTCTCATCCCAGAGCCTTTCTCCAAGCTCACATTTAATCCTTAAAGTATGCAATCATCACAGCTTCAGTTCGGGTTCCGGGTTCAGTTCGAGCTCCACTCTGGGCTGCAATCACATCTCCTCTTCTGGGCCTTTTGTGGCGGATCACGGTTCTTCACTCCCGCGGGTGGATAACGTGCTCTTACAGTAGCTTTAGATTTGGAGTGTGTGAGTTAAATCATCTGAATATCAACAATGTGTTTGTCTTATTTTCACTTTTCTCAAGAAAAGAATGAGAAAGGTCATGTGACCTGATGAGTCCAGACTGAGTCTGTTCCAGAGTGATGGGCGTGTCAGGGTGAGAAGGGAAGCGCTGTAATGAAGCCATGCTCCCATCATGCATAGCGTCCACTGTACAAGCCTCTGGAGACAGTGTTATGATCTGGGGTCGCTTCAGTCGCTCAGGTCGAGACTCAATAACATGAAGTCACATGACCACCTGAATGTACTGAATCAGCAGCACATCACATCACAGGAGGGTTTCTGCTTCACTGATGGTACGGACATGATCCAGGACTCGGAGTGTGAGAGAGCGGTTAAACGAGACGTCATTTACACACACAAAGTGAACACCAGCGAGTCCTGACCTTTAACCCCAGCGAGTCTGTGGGACGAGCTCGAAGCGGTTCGATTCTCACATCTTTAATACAACGAGTCGATGCGACTCCGGACAAAAATAAATGTTGTGATTAATCATGAGTGTGTGTGAGGTGTTTTGTGTTTCTCTTGTGAGAATGAAACTGAATAAAACTTCACACACACAAACACTGACTGGCCAAAAACACCTCACACACACTCATGATTAATCACAACATTTATTTTTGTCCGGAGTCGCATCGACTCGTTGTATTAAAGATGTGAGAATCGAACCGCTTCGAGCTCGTCCCACAGACTCGCTGGGGTTAAAGGTCAGGCCTCAGATGGCACCGAGTCACAGACACACAACTTACGGACATCAACAAGCATCAACAAATAACTTTCTGGTTTCAGGAACAAATGGGAGATGAGCAGGAAGTGAACAGGAAGTGAGCAGGAAGTGAGCAGGAAGTGAGCCGTAATTGGCGTTAAGCATTGAAAGACTTTTTACTGCTTAAACAAACTGAGCGTATGTGACTCGGCATCACTGCAGGATGTTTTTGAGGGAAAAAAAAAGTGAATTCCCTCTCAGGGGACGTTTCATAGTTTCAACTCAAGCCCATCATTGACCTCTGACCTTTGACCCCTGGAGTGCTTCGAATGGGGCTCATCAAATTCGACACGGTGACCTTGTGGATTGGAACAAGGTCGTGTTGGAGGGGAAGAAAGACCTCAAGCCTGGACCAAGGGTGCAACTTTCCTTTTAAAATCAATTCATGTAAATAAAACTCGACGAGTTCTCACTGAAACATGAAAGAAACTCCAGCGTCTGTTTTAAATCAAACTCTTCTTACAAACTTCACAGCAACCTGAGGCCTTTACACCCGGATGAAGAGGGAGAGACGTCTGCCGGATCAGGAACTTTCTGCTCTTGAGATATTTCACCAAAAAATTTTTTGCGAAATAATTTGTCAGAAAGAACTGCACAAAACAATTTGTCTTCTCCTAATATTTGTATATATGTATGTATGTGTTATTAATTATTCACTGCCAGAGAATAACGCTGGTGATCTGGTTACAGCGCCACCTGTCGGGTGTATACAGTACTGCAGCAGGTGAACACTCAAAGGCACGAGTAAGGATCGGAGTGAGTCTGACGCGAGCCAGGTTGTGACGTCTAGACGACTTGTCTAGACGACTTGTCTAGACGTGTTGTTCAGGTGTTCAGGATGTAAAGTACCAGAAGTGTTCAGCAGAGTGGAAGAGTACGGGTTAAAGATCCGGGTAAGCGCTATTCTGACGTGACGATCGGCTCGGCGTGTGCCGCGCCCCCTCGGCTCCATCACGGCACCTCTCAGTGAGCCGGAAGGCGCGGAAAGCGTTCTCACGTGCGCGTCTTTAATGTCTCGTAGAGTTCAACTGTCGGTTCATGAGAATCGTCTGTAAGAGAGCTGCTGTGCCTGAAGCGTCTCTTCTGTTTGAACTGGAGCGTGTCCAGGGCCGAGGAGATAAACCCGCACCGGTCCTGGTCTCCATTAGAAACGGACACAACGGAACAACGAGGGAAAAAATGTCAAGTGGCCTTTCATTTTCATTTTTTTTTTTACTAGTCGCTGAGTGTAACAAGAAGCACGCCGAGCCTCTGGGCATCTACACGTCTGTTCAACATCAGAAAGAAAACACAGATTTCATCAGGAGCTGAAAGAGTAAATGGGCTTTAAAAAAAATACATCAAAAGTGGACATAAATCAGCTCTTTTTTCTTTTTACCTGATAAACCCATTTTACATTCATGCAGAAGCCTAAATATTATCAGAAAGGAATCTTTATTAGATAAAGTGAGGGCTTATTTTAAACAACCTGCTTGTTTAGCTAACAGATTAAACTGGGCATCTTAGCATGACAGCGCAGGGCTAACCAGAGAACCGCTAAGTGACAATCAGTGTTGTGTGTAAGGCGTTACAAAGTAGAAAGTAACACATTAGAGGACGCGGATTACTCCAACTCCACCATTCAACTACTCCGTTACTTTGTCAGAAATGTAATCCGTTATTCAGACGATTTATGTAATCCGTGAGTCAGACAGCAGTCATTCCCAATCCATTAGTGTGTGTGTGTGTGAAAGCCGTCCTACAAGCCCCGCCCCCGATAACCCGCCCCTCTCTGTTACACCCCTATCTCTCCTATGTGGTTTGACTACGTGAGGACGACGCGCGGAAAGATGGAAACCTGATCACGGCGCAGAAACTGGCGTTGAATCCTGATGAAGAGAACTGACGACCATCGCGCGACACCGCGTAGCTGAGATGGGGGTGTTACTGTAGTAAACAGATTCTGGGCCAAACTTCACTGAGTGATGACGGTATAATAATTATAAAGATCTCGACTATAACAACATGCACGAGGAAGCACAGAGGAGTTTTCATTTTCTCCAGTGGGAAAGTACTCGAACTAGTTACTTTATCAGAAAGTCACGCTGTAATGTAACGGATTACTTTTTAATGACAGTAATTAAAAACTACTTTAAAAAGTAACGTCCCCCAACACTGGTGACAATAATAGCTTTGTTTTTTTTCAGGTCTTGTTTTCAAAATACATTTTTACATAAAAACGTTTGTTTAGGGAGCTTCAGGAAAAAAAAAATGACAAAAAATAAATGAAAAACTTTAGTATTCTTGATACAAAACTGCTTACTAGAAAATGTGCTAATCTTACAACGATGAGCTGAAACGTGCATTGATGCTGTCTGTGATTTCATTTTGTTTATACCAAAAGGATAAACAAACAGCATCATTAGTATTAAAGATGAGAAATCAAAGGCTTTTTGAGAGTAAAACCTTTCAGCCAAAAGTCTCAGTGAATGGTTTTACTGTAAAAGTAAATGGCTAATTAGCGTAAAACCAAAGCTTGGATTAGCAAACCGAGGCAGTGGAGGTGAGAATCTAATTCAAAACGCAGGTGAAAATAAAATGAGATCAGATAAAGAAAATGTAGATTAATCAGAAGTGTGGAGTATTTCTCTTTCTGAGAAGAAAAGTGTTTACTGTTTGATATAATTATTAATACGTCTGAAGCATCTGAGGTATAATTTTATTACTGAATAATATGTACAATGTCTAACTGCCAAAAATATACCATAATTTACACTTTTTATTTTATACAAATTCTTTTTAACAGGAGTTTATACTTTCAGAAAAAAAGAAGAGTATAATTCACACACACACACACACACACACACACACACACACACACACAACGAAAAACAAAAGTACACACATAAATAAATATATAAATGAAGCAAATACATTAGTTTAATTCAACCCAAAGATATAAAGTTATTAACTACCAATATATACGCGGTAATGTTCCTCATTCAGGATCGCTGTTAATCTGTTAGTGAAAATCGCCAGACATGCAGTTTAACTCGGGTTTAAATCGCGAGACCTTCTGTAGTTATTAACCTTTTAAAATTCCACCTTTCTGATACATTCATCACTTCACCTCGACATGTCTCTGGAGGATGTAGAAAAATATTTTAACCTCACGTAAAAAAAAAACAAAAAACAAAAACAAAAAAAAAAACAAACATACTTCAAGTCTCTTCCAGACTCGGGTTCTGGCTGAAGGGGAACTGGACCAGTTCCAGAAATCATACAGAAGTGAAACCGGTTCCATGAGGAGAACGTGGGTCTGTAACTTTAAAGCCAGGAGAACAGTGCAGAGTCAGTGCCGTCAGGAGGAGAAGCAGTCCACTCTTCACTTCTGTAGGAGAACCATTCTGGTACTGGTTCTGTCACCTTACACAGTACAGACAACAAAGGAGAAGAACCAGTCCAGATCCCGTTGTCCCTATACGAGAACCAGGCCTGACCTTGTACTGGCAGACTATAAACAAGTTCCATTCCAACACCAGAACAAACCAGAAGAACCAGTCCAGCGACAATTCTGCCATCAGGATCATCAGTGTTTATTCCAGCAGGAGAACCAGATCAGAACCGAGCCTAGAAGCAGTTCTTCAGTGGAGGAGTTAGTCCAGTCCAGGTCTGTAGAGCGCTGAAGCTTTCTGAAGGTTGACTCGAGGTGTTCTGTTCTCTCAGTGCTTTTCTGACGAGTGCTTCTGATGTCCTGAGTGCTGGTGAAGTTTGGGCCCTGAGAGAAACCAGAACTGGATCAGAACTGATTTATATTCACATACGGCGTGTGGAGCAAACGTGTAGAGCAGGTCGAGCAGACGCTTGTGTGTGTGTGTGTGTGTGTGTGTGTGTGTGTGTGTGTGTGTGTGTGTGAGGAGCTTACTGTGGTGCATGACTGAGGAAACACTGGGTGTGTGGAAAACCTTCATGGTAGCTGGACCTTCTCCTGCACTGGTGAGGACCTGCACCTCTAACCTGTAGGAGGACGCGGGCCGGAGATTCACGAGCTCCAGGAAGTTATGATCCTGAGGAGACACGAACAACACGGTGAAAGACGAAACTCAGGAGGAAAGAGCACAAACACAACTGCACATCTGACTGCAACACAAAAGCCAAACACAGCGAGCGCTAACGTTCAGGGGAAACACTTTAAAACTCAAAAGTTCTCAGTCTATCAAAAAAACAAAAACAAAAGAAGTTCAGATTTAAAAAAATACAAAGAAGGACTTTCTGAACTAAAAACTAAAAAGAAACAAAACAGCAAATTCTGATTCTATAAAACAAAAGCAACAAAACAAAAGTTTTTAATCTTAAAAAAATAAATGTTATGATAATAATAACAACAACAACAATAATAATAATAATAATAATAATAATAATAACAAAAACACAGAAAGCACAGTTTCTAAAAAAAAACACAAAACCAAAAAAAAAAAAAAACAGGACGTTTTAACTGTTAAATAAATCCTAATGTAACTAACACACACACACACACACACACACACAGTAACACACACACACACACATCACAGACGGTCTCTGCAGTGTCTCCAGTCAGAGGCTGAACAGGGACTAAAATGAGCCCAGTTTCACTGGTTCCCTCTGACTGGTTTGACTGGAGGACCATCAGGAGCGTCTGAAGAGAAACATGCGTTTGTGTTTTCTGTCTGTTTATTATCCAGCAGACGTCTGATCCGCAGCCGCGCGTCCCCGGGTGTCTGAGGTCGCGGTCACGCCGGAGCAGGCTGGAGTGCTGTGATGTGGGAGGAACTCAGGAACTCACCGGAGGGACGATCTGCGCCTGAGACACGAGGCTGTTCGGGAGGCCGTTCTCCCGGTTCACCGCCGTCACGTCCGTCCACGTGACCTGCAGCCCCGTGATCGGCTGATGAGGCTGAGGGCGGGAGACGCGCCAGGAGAAGCGCCCGGTCAGGTTGTGGCCGTTAGCGGTGAAGGACGCGGTCAGGTTCTCAGGTTTGGACAGAACTTTCACAGCTACTGAAATCATCCAGAGAGACAGGAGAGGAGTGTGTGTGTGTGTGTGTGTGTGTGTGTGTGTGTGTGTGTGTGTGTGTGAG
>QMIH01000679.1:8068-18635 GCA_003987875.1 Clarias batrachus | reverse complement strand
GTGTGTGTGTGTGAGAGAGAGAGTGTGAGAGTGTGTGTGTGTGTGTGTGTGTGTGTGTGTGTGTGTGAGTGTGTGTGTGTGTGCGCTTAATTGGGATTGCGTGGAAAGAAAAGCTGATCTGGTGTGTGTTGGAAACACTCTTTCATGTGCCTTTACATTAAACACACACACACACACACACTAATCAGGGGCAGAGGTCTGAGTGAAAAAGAACAGACAACTTACCTCATTTCTTGGCGAGCACACACACACACACACACACACACACACAGTCTCCTGTGTATCAGAAACACATTGCAAATTTTAATATAATTAATTTAGCGCTATGATTAAAACTGATGATAAAATCACTATAAAATCTGTAAATGGAGAAAATAAGGTACAGCTGGTGTGTGTGTGTGTGTGTGTTTGCATGTCAATGTGTGAAGTCTTTAGCCCATCTTATTAAACAGGAATGATAGACACACACCTCTGGACGAGCGGAAGTGTTTGCTCGGCGCGGTGAAGCCGCGAGTGCCGTGGATGTTCACCGCCGCCACGCGGAACTGGTACCAGCGCGTGGCTCTGAGGTCCGGCAGCTCGACCCGCTCCTCTGTCACCTGCAACACACACACACAAACACACACACATGCTTAAACAGGTGTGTGTAACGCACAAAACACACCACAACAAACGCAAGAGTATACACAGAGAAACTAAACACACACCAGGAGAACGCAACACACAAGCACATCTGGCCAACACGCTGGTGACCGCGGGACGAGTAGTACAGACCCCAGAGAGTGAGTCCTTCATGTTCTACTGGGCCGCGTGCGCAAAGCATCACGAAACCTCCGGAGGTTACAGTATGTGCAGGAAACAGAAATGGTCTGAATCTTTCGTTCTTTTGTCATGAGACTCCTATAGACGATATGCAGTGCAGTGATTCAAAAGAAGGAACGACTCGGACCAGAAGATCTGCCGGTGAGCTGCTCATTCTGTTTATAATAATATGTCCTTAGCCTTATTGTCATATTTTCATTACTAGAACTAGAGACAAAATGTGTGTATGTAGACGTGATGGGGGTCTGTTGATTGAAAATGTAACATTTTATTTCTGATCAAAAGAACGAAATGAACTAAATGACTCAAAAACGATTTGTTCATTTTGATGAACAAGATTCAAAGAACCGAAAAACTTCCCATCACATCTCATGTGCATATTTATAACTACAGCATTTAAATATGTATGATTACATCATTCACATTTTTAGTACCATAATTAGAATTAATCTAATTAATCTAATAATAATTAATAATCAGTTACATTATTCAAATATGTTGATCATGTAATGATTAAATATGTAATTATGCATGCATACTTAAATGATTTAAATATTTACACTTACATCATTTAAATATTTAGTGATGTTATTTAAATATTTATACTTTAAATCATTTGAATGTCTACTGTATAATTGCATTATTTAAATAGTTATAGTCAAATCATTGAAATATTTATAGTTGCATAGTTTGCTTGTTTATATTTATATCATTTGAATATGTATAATTACATTATTTAAATATTTATAATTACAATATTTATAGTTACGTTACTCAATACATACATCATTCCATGTCATATTTTAAATATTATAGCTACATTTTTAGTTACAATTTTGTATTCATAACTCATTTGCATCATTATAGCCACATTAGCATTACTATAGCTACGTATGCATTTTTATAACTATATTTGCATAAATGAATTTACATATTTACAGTTACATCATTTTCACATTTATAGCGACAATCACATTTTATAGCTAAATTTACAATGTTTGGATTTACATTTATATATTTACAGTTACATTTGTGTATTTATTCTGTAATCATTTACATGAAAATCACAGCTACAGTAAATACCGTACATGTTACAGATGATGTAAGTCCACATATACAGATGACGTAACAACACACGTTTTTGTTGTTAATACTGCACTTCATCTCACACTCATCACTTCTCGTTCAGATCTCATTAAACAGAAACAGCAGCGTCTGTACCTGCGCCGCATCCTGCCACGCCGTCGCCTCGTCTTCGCTCGGGTGGATGCCGTGATTCCAGCGCTGCTGCACGACGTAAACCACAGGCTCTGCCGAGATGTTAAATTTTGAAGACCAGCGGATTTCCAGACGCCCTGACGGCAATTCGAGGAAGGTCAGTTCACTCCTGGGCTTCAGAGGGACACCTGAGGACAGAAAGCATCGTTATGTGATCTGGTCACACAAACACCATCTACATGCTGCTTGTGTCTTCCTGCTGAAGAGACTCCCAGCCTTCCTTACAATGCTAATACAGAGTTCTGATACAGGGCGCATAGCACCTGGACATGTCCTCCTACACCAGGATGTTCACGATGTCTCATTAAACAGCATCATTAAGCAGTAAACATGGTTACGTACATGCTTATGCAGCTTTAAGTGATAGAGCGATGTTGTGCTGTTTAATGTTTAATATAGTGTAAAAGAGTGAAGACAGGAGGAACACCACCTTACTGCGCTACCCTCCCATCAGTCCTTCAGAGCTCCGAAACCCTCTGGCAGAGTCGCTAATGAAACACAGCTGTAGCTCATTAGCAAAACCTCCATAAACAGGCCACTCTGTCAGTCGCTTTGCCAAGCTATTTGTTTAAGTTCTGCACCGTGGTTGTTCTTCACTCCTGATTCATCCTGAAGGTCTGTAACAGTCTGGCGGGAAACTGCGGCGGCCTCGCCACCACAAAAGCCTCAGACAAGCTGATGGAGGTGCGTCGAGGTACGCAGCCCAACCACGCTCACTAATGAGAAGCAAGTACGACAGTAACGACAGCCACGGCCTGCGCTCCGCTTCCTCTGGTTCCTCACCGCATGAGGTCGAGTCCTCCGCACATACTCACTCTTAATGTAATAAACACGTAATGGAGAACAGGACAGCTGGAGTCACCAGAACTAACCTAGCCTCCATAGCAAGAGGTCTGAAATGGCAGTGTGGGATATAAAATGTGTGTGTATGTGTGTGTATAAATACACTTTGTGCTGACAGAACAGTGTGATTACCTGCTGCGAATAAAAGCAAATGTGTAAAATGAACGGATCTGAGCCTTACGTCCACGGTGGCAGGAAGCAGAATGTCAAATCTGTGCGGCTCAAAATATCCCTGGTTTATTTGCAGCTTCCACAACCATGGCTGTGACGGCCCCATTGTCTCTGAAACAGGGGGGTATTTTACTGCGTATTATACTCAACTTTTATAGCCTAGCCACAGAACGTTGCTGGAATGAATCTCCAGGATTTTTTTTTTTTTAAAGCATCTGACTAAGTACACTGCTGATCTGAACTCGTCGTGTATTCCTAGCCGTGCCACGTACCACATGTCCCCACTACTGACTCGTCTCTGTTCCCCAAGCAAGGTTTTCATAACCGTCGCCTGAGTACCAGCTCCATGTTACGTTCATTCATGTAACCTTCTGATCTCAGGTTTCACCTCACTGGCCCAGCTGAGCCTTGGTTTTTCATGAGGCACTTCTGGTTTCAAGGCACTCATCAGGTTTTAAGAGTTTGAAACTCAGTGGCCTGCCACATGTCTGCCACATGTCTGGCTCCCCCACATCATGACATCATACCCTCAGGTTGAAAGGCCTGATGCCTAAATGAGAAATTCATCATTTTAAAGCATTAAGGGATGGGGTCCAGGTGCTAGTCTAACACAAGAGTCACAGTGAAATTTGATTGGTGGAGAAAATCAAATCATCATACCGCTGTGGATTCTGGTGTGTGGGTGTGTGTGTTTACTGAATGTGTCCTTCCATGAGTTCCTGATTGAGCAACAAGAAGAAAGACTCCTGGGAGCATGTGCCATCAGCACTGCTATCAAGTACTGAATGTGGGGCCAAAATGGTTGGTTACCTGGACCTCCATTGTGGGTTTGTGAAGAAGTTCAGGGCATTACTTCAGGGCTCTGTGAGCATTGATGTGAGCGTGCTCGGCTGCTGTTCAGCTTCATTCACAGCTTGAGCTGTCCAGACTTTTTGTTTGAATTCTGCAATACGAGGCCTTCAAGCTCGCTCAGGGCTTCAGACCTGTGGCAGACAAATCTGCCGGGACAGGGAAGAAGGTGGTCACATGACAGCTCATGCTGGGATATCCTAGTGCTCAATAGACCAGGATGTCCTCTGATTAAAGTAGGCTCAAGGGATGTCTGATTTCTGCTTACACAATCAGGGCACAACTTGCTCTTCTTACTCAGTTCACGGGGTTGAGTTGATTGGGGCTCATGGTTCCATTGGATGTCCCTTGTATTTGGACTGAGCATGCCCTTTAGCCTGAACCTCCCAGAAACCCTGCACCCAGTCTGTCCCCATGTCCACAGATTTAGTTGTGGCGCCAGTTGGTGATTTCCTTGCCCTCACCCTCTAGAACCGGCCTGATGGAGCCATGTCACTCACTTTCATCTGCAGTGCTGTGTATCTCATGGATCTTCTAAGATTAGCTGTGGATCATCCCACTTGTATAGACTACGCAATAAGAGTCTCGCTTTCACTCCAGTGCGTAATCTGGGCCTGATACTGTACCCAAGACACAATTCTGTCATCCTGAAAATCCCGTTAACACACTCCGTACTCAGGTTATTCCGTGCTCTGTCACACCTGCACGCAGTAATCATTTATAAACTGGAAGGGTTCCCCTCTAGAGTCTGGCTCCAATCGAGGTTTCTTCCTGGTATCATCTCAGACGCTTCTCCCTCACTATACTCTCACCTCCTGCTTGGTCATTATGGATCTTCTTACTCCTGTAATGCTGCTCAATGCCTTTGTCTTTTGTAAGGTTTGCTTTTCTTCTTTGCGCATCAGAGCGTGGGAATCAGATAGGAATGAGAGCCCTGCCACAAGCCCAACAGTGGCAGTTTACGGGGCCTTGAACCGGGGCTTGAACCCCTGACCTTCTGATCACCAACCCGGAGACTCGGGTTAAAGGTCGTCTCTTAAAGGTACCTTGAATCAGATCACGCAGGGGGCACTGAGATCTTGTTCTACAGTCATACACTTTACCTCTGAAATATTCCTCCATGAACGTGCTACACAAACAACTTAAAATTAGATCACGATGAGGTTCCTCACTGAACATTTATTGCCAATCACAAAGTGACTGATTCAGAAGATTAGTGGACGCCCCTTGAATCTGGATCGATGTTCAAAGCTATTCAAATCGATTTGTGACGAGAGGCCCAGCTGAACTGCGACTAATGTGAGATGAGTAGGACTTCCAACAACAATCAGTCATATTACGCAACATATACATATACTGACTGATTTGTCTGCCATCTTTATTGGAGAAGAAAAGAAGAAACTTTTTTTGCCATATTTTATATTCACTCATTCCAGCGTGCATACACTGATGTTAAAATGCTGCAAATGTTAATTAACATAACTGAATAAAAGAACTTGTACTGCTCCTCAGGAGTGAGCTACAAACAGCAACAAACCTCTCAGAAAACCCCTGAACTAAATAAATGAGTGAATGAATTAATAATAAAGCGGAGCAGTGAAGCAAGGAACACGCCTGATAACTGTTAAATGGCCAATAAACACCAAAGTCAAGTGATAAAACAGAGGTAGAAACAGAACACCATGCTGCCTGTGAGACTTGAGGCTCTCAGTGGTAGAAAAGAAAGAAAAGGTCACGTTCCATTCCGATCCTCGGTGAAGGACACGCCAGAGCCGAAGGTCCTCCACCTGCAGGTTCTCCACATCTGACAGCGATTTGGGCCACAATGCTCAATTTCAAGTTTAATGCTCTACAGCTTCACAAAAATTACACCCCCTCTAGTCCCCCGAGAAAAAAAAGGGAAAGGAAAAAAGGAAATAATTATTTGCTTATTGTGAAGAGGTGAATTTGCGGTGACCTGTAGAGACAAATGAGAAACAACAGCAAAATCTGAAGTTCTTTTTCGACCAGTACACAACCGTGAAGTGTTCGGTGTTGAGGAACGTTCCTGTGATATAGCTGTACCTTTATAGATGTTCCTGGGCGTTTGACATGTCCGCCCGCAGCCGTTCAAGCAGCACTTCTTGTGGGAGGAGCAGTGGTCGTCGTTCTCGCAACTCTCCACGCACGCGGCAGCAAATCCTGTCGCTCGTTCTGGAGCTGGACACGCCCCCTGCTTCACCGTTTCCACCGAGAGAAAAAACTCGCAGCTCACCACGCACTCTGACTGTTTATTCGGGAAGACGGACTGTAGAAGGACAACATGGAGAGGATCAGGGCATGGCCAGTAGGCGCTAGCGTAACACGTTAGCAATAGCCTGAGTGCAAAAGCCTGAGCTTACCTCACACAAATCCTGACACTCGTTCTCGCTGAGGTCCCAGGATGCTTTGCAGGGCTCGAGACACTGAAGACAAACAGCAGAAAGCAGAAGCATATGCAGTGCAGTGTGAGCCAAGATGACACATGTAGCTGAAAGTTTCACAGAATGCTAATGTAGCATGTGTCAGAGGGGGTGACCGATTAGCACAGTTCAGAAAAAGTCAAATGAAAGAAGAAAAGAAAAACTGTTGCAGGAAATTATTCAGTAGAAGCATTTTTTCCTGGTCAAAGGAAGCGTGGTGCTTTTTTTATAATAATAATTAAAAAATAACAGACCAAACAACAACAATTTGGCTTGGATTATTGTGTGTGGGCCGGGTTACAATGTGTAGGCGGGGTTATTACGTGTGAAATCCAATGGCCTTATGACCAAATTCAAATGAAAATTTTGATGATACCCCCTCCGCGCACACACACAGTAACCCTGTCCATACTGTACATGATAACCCCGCCCACTCATGATAACTCCCCCCACATAATGACCAAGATCAGTAAAGTGTGTTTAACAGTACAGTTTAGTAGAGATGAGGGAAAATTGATTCAATTATGTATCGTGATTATTTAGTGTTGTGATTCGTGTATCTCCACAATAATATCATACCAGGTGACCTCAGGTGACACTACAGCTTACAGCCTACAGCTTAATCTGGAATTTGCTTTGGTCTGCAGCATAGTGTTTAAAATAGTGCCCCATTCCACAATTATGCATCTAATGAAATTCATTTTATCCATATTTTCAAGAAAATGTAACATATACCTTGTCTAAAAAAATTAAACAAATGCGAAACAATTACATTAGTGTGTGTGATGTTTAGCATTAGCATTAGCATGTTGTTTCTAATTTTTTAAAAGAAAAAAATCGGAGAGACTTACCAAGTGAAGCAATATCACACACACACACACACAAGCCTTCAAACATTTACAACAACAGAACATTTTTCTACCAAGCATTAGAGCAGTAATCCTGAGGAACGTGGGATTTTCTTCTGCTAATGAAGCGAGGCTCCTCAGCAGGTGGCGTCAAACGCTAAGTCTTAGCTTTAATTATTGATTTAAATGCAGCCGGAAGAAACCGACAACAAAGAGGCCTCTCGAAGAGAGAAAAAAAGAACGACCGAGAGAGAATAGAAAGGATGAATTATTCATGCGACCCACAATCCGAGGATCGTGGGTAATTTATGAGTGGAGTGAGCAGAGAAGCAGCTCCGGTACACGCAGAGTGTAAGGAATGCATTTTATCAAACAGGAAACTTTGACTTAGTCTCTTAAATAAATACAATAACACGTTTTCTTATCATCTATTGACACATCCAGTGAAAGCTAACGAGTGTGTTCTAGCCGCTGTGACCTGGTGGTTCTGCTTAACATGTCAGAATATCTACACTGAGAAACCATACAAGAACTGTAGGAGTTCCTCAGGGCTCTGTGTCAGGCCCGATCTCATCCACACACAGGATTTAAATTGTTACACCCGGACTAACTCTTGCATTCACAACTCACACACAAACCTACGCACCCACACACACACACACACACACACACACACACACACACAGGTCTGTCATACATTTGTTGCTAGAGGTGGAGATGTTTGATTCTTAACTGAAAGTTATAAAGTGTGTGTATATTGTACTGAATGCACTTCGCTCTCACTTGTCTCCTCGTTTCTGTAACCAGCGCTCCTCACACCTCAGCACTCACACGTCAGTATTCAACATGTTTCTGTCTGTCTGCCCATCTGTCTGCTTATCAGTCTGTCTACTGTGTCTGTCTACTTGTTTGCCCATCTGTCTGTCTGTCCGTGTGGCCATCTATCTTTATGCCCGTCTGTCTTTTTGTCTGTCTGCTTATCAGTCTGTCTACTGTGTCTGTCTACTTGTTTGCCCATCTGTCTGTCTGTCCGTGTGGCCATCTATCTTTATGCCCGTCTGTCTTTTTGTCTGTCTGCTTATCAGTCTGTCTACCTGTGCCTGTCTGCTCATTTGCCCATCTGTCAATCTGTCTGCCCATCTATCTTTAAACCTCTCTATCTGTCCGTCTGTCCACCTGTCTGTCTATCTGTTCATCTGTCTGCTGCTCTGTCCACCTACTTGACTGCACTAATCAACACTAAGAGGGAAAAAATCTCCAGTTGTTTTGTATCACAGATTTTGTATCTCAACAGAATTTAACCAGTGCTTCTCTTTCTCTCTCTCTCTCTCTCTCTCTCTCTCTCTGTGTCTCTCTCTCTCTCTCTCCTTTGTCTGTCTATCCTTCTCTATAAGAGCTAAGTCTTTTGAAAGATAAAGAAACAAAATGACCAAAAAAAGGACAAAAGCCTCAGTGCATTCTGGGAGGCCAATGTTGGTGAAACAGCATGTTAATGAAGGCCACATCACCCCCATCCCCTCTCTCTCTCTCTCTCTGCTTACTTATATTTTCCAGTACCGAGCGGTTGTGCCGAGCGGTTGTGCCGAGCGGTTGTGCCGAGCGGTTGTGCCGAGCGGCCGTACTTGTAGCCGTCACACATTTGGAGGAGCTCTGGAATAAAAGTCATGACATCATGGATCCTTTCACCTCCTACAGGTTCTTGAGAAGTTTTGTGTACATCTAATATCCACTACATGGCCATAAGTATGTGCACCCCTGACCAGGTTTATTCCCTGTTCTGTTATGATGCGCTCCAACTCTGGGAAGTAGGACTGCGGCGGTGTGAGTTCCTGTTTAACACAAATGTTTTTGGACAAATCACTCTTGTGATGGCGGTGATATCGAGTAAACTTTACATACTGTATATACCGAGGGCAAACTTTACGTATAAACTTTATATGTGAAAAGACACTTAAAATGAGACATAAGAAGGAAGTTAAAAATGTGAAATAGTCAGTGGTGGTGTACTCACAGCAGCTGAGAGGTGAGAGGCAGCTTGAATGACCACGAAGCATGGAGAAAGACCTAGCTGCAGCTGGGAAAGTGGACGTTTCGAGTGCCTCTCTACCGTATTATACTCAGGTTCACATTTCGGGGACTGAAAACGTTGCTAAGCAACAAGGTAACGACATTTCCCATCAGTAATAAACGTCAGTTCTCAGTCAGCTATTAGCTCGAGGTAAGTGCTTAGCCTAACGCTGGTTATTTTTGTCCTTCCTGTATATCTGAACTTTGACACTGTTTGAAAACCAAATCATTCACGTCACAAAAAAAAAAAAAAGAGCACATAAATGGAAACTGACGGAAAACGAAAGAAAGCGTGAGGAAATAAAAGGACGCCCTGTCTCCGCCTGTTTATTTCCCAGGCCTGAGTTTCCCCCGAGTGACTGACGTTGATAAAATAAACAGGAGAGAAAAGTGCAGCAGTAACGTGACTGTACGTCTGAATGACGCCGCCCGAACGTGAAGCTGTGTCTCCGGTGAAAAATAAAATTCATTAGAGCTCAGGTCAGGATTAAGGCATGTGGTTGTTAGTGGTGAGCTGAAGCAGATCAGTGTGTGCTGCGTGAGGAGAGGGGGTCATTACCTTCGAACACTGCTTGTGATTCTGACACCAAACCAAAGATCCGTTTCCCTGCAATGAGAAAAAAAACAAGCCATGAATATCTCATAAAGCAGTTATGTTAGAAACATCTGGGCCAAGTAAGGCTGCTCGGAGCGCGCGCTCTACATCACACTCGCGCGGTCAGGAGGTGATTTACACTCCGCCGCTCGGCTCGGCTCGGCTCGGCTCACAGGGGGGTTGATTAGTTTCCCGTAACAGCAGCTCTGACAGTCGTACAGGTTTATGCGAATGTGCGTTACATAAACACACAGACTGAAACAATACAAACCAAACTGCTAAATAAATCAAAGTGAAAACAATAAACCGCTCACGTTCATCATCAACGTCAAAGGATTTCTGGAAAAAAATCTCTCTCCAGAAAAGCTTGAAAAAGTGTTTTGTTTGTCTTTAAGCAGAGTGAAGTGTGTGATGCTGTGCGCTCCGACTCACTGAGAGACTGTAGCATGCTCTGTAGTTGCTATGGTGACCCAGGTGGTTATAGGGTGTTACAATGTAGTTACTATGGATCTTCAGTTTCCATAGTAGCTGCTTATGAGTTGCTATGTGATTGATGTTGTGGTGTGGTTGCTATGGAACTCCAGGTGGTTAATTCTGTATTGCTGTGGTTGCTATGGTATTCCAGGTGGTTAACTACATGTTGCTATGTGGTT
>QMIH01000678.1:278894-312469 GCA_003987875.1 Clarias batrachus | reverse complement strand
ACTTTATGCAAATGTAAATGCTCATAGACAGAAAATAATCCAAAGCAACCAAGCGATTGTTATTTATAGCCCTAACAGTGGCTCACTTACAGGCCTGGGATCAGTAACACAAAGCCTTAACCATTCACTAACCATAAGAGTGTGTCAGTTTATTTAGTGCTTTTAAACTCATGAAAAATATTTTTTGTATCAACCATATATCAAATAATCTAACACACTGGAACTAACTGCCAATGATGTATAAATACTATCCATGTATCAGCTGCTCATTTAGTCAGCAATCCATCTGTTAAATTGTTACACACTTGATCTTTCCTCTAAAGCGCCATTTCTTATTCAGTTCCAACTTTTTCATGGCGAGATATAAAAAGGAAAACCGGACAAACTCGATGAATCAAAAAAAAAAAAAGTCCAGAAGCCTTCTTTTCCCACATTTTTTAACGTGACAGTTGTCCTTTGTGTTAGCGTTGGCCGGGCTACAGTGGAACTGAGAAATGTGATAGAATTAAGAACTGTCTCGCCGCCAGACTGCTGGGTAGATATGAAAAGTGTTTCAAACGCGAGAGAGCACTCTTCTCTTCAGCGAGACAACATCAGGGCCTTTGGGATGACCAGAGAGAGAGAAGAAATTCATCAGGGAAGATGAGTGAAACAATATTTACAAGATAGTTTCCTCAAGTCCAGAACCATGTCTTTCGCTTGGGGGATACTTCATATTTAGAGAATACTTGCACATAGTGCTGAAATGAGTTCCTGTGACGATAAGGTACAGAAAGTCTACCGATCTAAACTAATCTTAAATGGAGTCTCCTGAACAAGAGCCTGACAGCAATGCATTTCGCTTAGCATTTCTTGAAGATATTAAGGCAAGATAATAYAACTGGTGCCATGTGATTGCTGAAAGTTTAACACATTTATATTTGGAGTTTGAACTTGAATTTAAAACAATTAATTTGTGAACGCAAATAAGGTTTCATCTTAAATTTCAAATTAAATAACATTTTAAATGAAAAGTGTCATTAAATTTGCCTTCATTTGCATAAGTGATAAAAAGCAAAATCTAGTCTGTGGTTCATGTTATAAATGAAAATACATTTTTAATATTACTAAGAAAAAAAAATCACAGAAGACTAATTTTTTATATAAAATGTCATGTACTATATAACTAAACAACTGCATATAAACATTTTGCACCTCCAGGTCCTGGGTTTGATTCCCACCACAGGTTTCTTTCGGTTTTCTCCCACAGTTCACAGACATTCAGGTTAGTTTTATTGGCGAATTGACAAATTGCCCGTAGTGTGTGAATGAGCGTTTAAGTGTTGACCAGAGGTCGTACCATAGTCGTACAAATGGGAATAAATACAATGGTCTCCATTGGCCTCTACGGTTCCTAGTTCAACTACAGATGGGATGGATAGAACATTCTTAGGAATAGGAATGAAGAATTCCTATTTGTAAAAATTTGGGCCAGATTTGACTTAAATCCATAAAATCCAATGTGAATGCATGCCTTTTTACTCAGGTTAGTTGGGTTTATAAACATGCGGTACAAAGGAAATTGACAGGTATATCATAATAACACATATGGTAAACTGATAGAAATATATGATATTATGTGACGGTGCCAAGTAGAGCTCTTTACAAAATCTACCAGAACAGTTAAATGAATACTGCCGAGTTTCAGTTTTATACTACATGTTTAAGAGAAGCTATGGATTTACTTTAGCCAAGAAATATGATGAATATAAATAATTTTTACACAATAAGGAACAAAGAAAAAAGCATTCTTTTTTGTTTGTTTGTTTGTTTGTTTTTGTTTTGTTTTTTWAGAGCAAAGAGGCTGGTCTGACCTGCAAGGTAAATACTACCCTGCTAATCTTGCGTTAGCCCAGTTCTCAACTTTTATCTTATAATCAATGTCATGACCATTATGTCTTTCCTATAGGGTAAGCACAACAGTGATACACTCCATAAGACTCGAAAAAGATTAAAGCTTCTTATTTCAGAGCTCTGGGTGCAGTCCTGCATCCAGGATTTTTTAACAAAGTGCCAAGTGTCAAAGCAAACATTGCCTCCATATGCTATTGATTAGCTGTTACCTTCCAGTTATTTGTTACGAATTGAAGCACAGCCAGGGCATTACAAGCGAATGTTCGTTCACAAATCCAGCACTCATAATATAAGAATTTGGCTAAAGATCTGCATGTTCAACAATCCAGAACAAGATAGTTCTCAGACCTCCTGAAAATAAACGGGAATGAAAAGCACTTTGGCTCACTGAAGCACCAAATGATCCCAGAAAACCTTTTAAATAAATTCACCGCTGAAATTCGACCACTGCCAACCCTAAATCTGGCATTTTAAATTGGATTCGGACAAAAGCATATTCCTGATCAATAGAAACGGGTGGATTTATTGAAATGGTTTGTGCTTGATGGAGGTATTTGGAGGAGTGAGTAATACTGAAGAAAGGCACAGTTTAATGAGTTGGCTCACCTTGAGATCACAGTGCAGTTCTCTACCACCAGTGAGATTCTGTTGTGCTGATTAGGATGGAATGCCTTTTGCTGACAGGTGCGTTAAGAGAGTTTGTTGTTGTGTGTTAGAAACTGTAGCCTACCTCATTCCTGAAAAAGGAATTAATTTATGTTAAAACTATGTCCGTTAGGTATCTTATGCATGGACAGCTGGTATAAAGAGATTAGAAGGCCTGGATTTACATATTGGCATTAACAAGATAACATTAGTCCGCTGTTAACCATCTTGCCTTTTGGACTTGTGGAAGTCCAAGTTCAACATGTTCAGCAATAGTTAATTAACACAGCATAGTAAATAATAATAATAATAACCCAGACTGTAGAGCCTATCACAGTAAGTCAGTCATGTAAGGTAATTACACATAAAACATCCTACAGATTTGACAAATTCGTTACATGTCGTCAGCAGTGTTTGAGAATGTGTATGCATGGGAATTAACCAAAGGGACTTGGTATTGGGGAAAAACATGGCATAAACCCAGTAAGGCATTGCAGGTTTAAAGCAATTTACAATGTTGAAATCATGACTACAGCCACATGGCTTGGAGGCTAATTGGTTAGCACTGTCATGCCACCTTCATTCCATATGTTTATATTATTCCATGCCATTCCATTCCATTCCATATGTTTGCATTTTCTCGCCATCCTTGGTGGGATTCCACTGGGTACACAAGGTTTCAAAGACATGTATAGGCTGATTGGCATTTTTAAACTGTTCATAGTGTATGATTGATTGTGAGAGTGTGTGAGCTTAGGATAGATTCCCTGGGATARGTGAGTTCCCTGAAATAGGCTGCAGTCCCCCAGTGACCCTACAAATTGTTGGACGAATGAGTACACCAACCTATAATAGTCTGCGTTACATTATTCTTATTATGCCACTGATCTGCTTAAGCACTTCCGCTGCTGACCTCATATTCTTAAATCCAAAACCTTAACTCTTAAAAAGTTCTACCTATGCAGATCAGGCAGAAATAATAGTGTGAATGCAACAAATCCATGTGTAGTCTCCTGTCCTTCTGCCCAGAAAYTCTACAATAAAGGTAAACACTATATTAGAATGTCAAAACTTTTTTCAACCAAAATACCACATTCCTCATTTTCTCCATGCACCTGCACTACTTGTTCCACAATAGCTGTACTGTAAGTAGCACAACATTTAGCTGGAAAAATAAATAAATAAGGATAAACAGCAGCTTGCCCAACACGTTTTTTCCCTCATCCTCCGCAGTACATGCAGGAGTAATGAGGGGCTACCTGTAATTACATCCAGCTGCTGTCTTCCCTGACGAACGCTAATTGCCAGTAATGATTTTGGAGTGCAGTAAAAAAAAAAAAAAAAAAAGAAGCAGACTGGGAACTGGAACAGTGGTGGGAGCCCTCTTACCACAGAGGGAACACTGTTAATCTCTGCCGCTGACTTATGGAGAAACCTGCGCTCACCTGTTTGCCATCATTTCACGAGATGATAACGAGTTTATTGGTGTCATAAGATTCAGGTGCAGTGTAAAGGTCTACAAAGAATCTGGAGGCCTTCTGAGAGCTAGTGCATGAGGGGAGAGCAGGAATAAGGGACGACTTTATGGAGAGTTGAGGATGCTAATGAGATACATTGTAATTAAGCAGTAATTAATAAATTGTGGCGTTGTAATGGTGGCATTTGGTGCGTCAGGCATGATGAACACGTATTATAGAGAGCTAAGTAGAGGAATTCCAAAAAGTTTTGTAAAGTGATCTTGATCTGTAAATACTGTAGCAGAGATGACAAAAGTATGAGCTTTAAGAAAGCGGAGTTTGTAACCAAAGTGAATGGACAAAAGGACAAGGGCTGTTCCAGCCAAAGCAGGACTTTCGATTGTGTGGAATAAGAGYATGCAATCATGAGAGTAAAAGTTACTTTTTATTTCTCTATGTAATCCCCTGCTACACTAATGCACTTATCCCAGCGTTTCACTAGTGCTTGGACACCATCAAGATAGAAGTTTGTGAAACATGTGGAAATTGCTTGGAGGAAGGTAAGCACTGTACAGGAATATGCAACAGCAATAACTCCCAGCTGAGTTCCTGTAATGTGCAGTTGGTTCGACAGGCTATTAAGCAGGTTGGCGACAAGTTTTCTGTCGATTCTTAAGGATCGTGCATTCCACACAGGAACGACTGCAGTTGACTCTTCGCCTGGGAAAAACAAAAAAAATTCACAGACATTTCTCATTTGCACCATTCAGAAGTCTAACTGCAGCTAAGAGTCGCATCACCTTCATGTGCTTGACGTCTTCTTTCAAAGTCAATCAGTTTTAATTCAATTCAATTATTATCTATTTGTATAGCGCTTTTAACGATTGTCAATGTTGCAAAGCAGCTTTACACAATCAAAAGAATCATTTAAGTTGACTCCTTTGTTCTTGAGAAATTCATCACAAGTTTTGGTTTGACTTGAACGCCTGTGCTGTTTATAAGCAGTTTAGGCATTTCACTGCATTGACTGACAGGGTTTGTAAAGCTGGTGGCTATAATAAGAATTTGATTACTACTGTACCTGTTACAGGCTGTTAGTATAATTATCAGCTTTGGCTTTGCACAAATTGACACCTTCCATATTCCCAACACATCTGATTCGATTCATGTGTGGTAACCAGCTGAGGAGCTCTATCAAGTACCGATAGCCAAAGGAAAACCTGAAACTATGCAAGTACCCTGGATCCCCACAAACAAATTTGAAAGTCTAAGTCTGCAACTATTGTTTTTTTTTTTTTTTAAATCATTGCTTCAAGTCTTAACCTGCCCCATGGAGAATGATATCTAGCAAAAGAAAACCAGCGTTATCTTTATCTTCTGCTCTATTGATTATTCTCTTCAGATCCTTGGCTCTCAGAAAGGTAACTCGGCAGTTCAAGAGCAAGCAAACACATCGATACTGCTGCATATTTCCTGAAAACAGTGGCTTGGCTAAAACCTTTATGACAGCCTCCGTAGTACCATCTTGGCTTTCTGATAATCATTCCACAGTTATGAGACATCATTGTGGCCATGCCTTTGMCTAAGAGGCCATTCATGGGGTAGGGCCTGAACCTCGTTAACATGTTTCAAGTTAATGAGGAGCTACAATGCGTAGCTCCAGATCACGCTAGGTTAACTATCACACCTTTGCTCATTATCATCGTTAGCATAACGTTCCTGAAGACCAGGTCACAGCGAAGTGCTTAACTTTAATTGTTGGCAAATATTGTGCCAGTGTCCTCGCAGTGTCCTTCCCAATGTGCCTGACGCTGACCGTGGGAAGCTGTTTGGTTAAACAGCAACACGGAGCAAAGTAAAGCAAATACCCGAGTGTTTGATGAAAATGTAATAAAATAGTTCGAAGGAAATTAATAGTCATTGTGATACATCCATCCACGCCCTACTTACCTTACTCATTTTTATGAAGCTCGCTTTGTTTAAGGGGTAACCTTTGAACAGCAGAAGCTGTGGATAATTTGCAGGATCAAATCCTGTAAAACTGGCTTATCTTATCTGCTAGCTCTGCATTTCAAAGGTTCACATGTTTATTATTGTGTGTACAGAGAGCGGTAAATTCTTTAGCGCATGTGTTTATGGTGGGATAATTGCAGTGGCACCACCCTGCTGATACTTTTACTTAAAGATTATGCTGTTACCGCTGGGAAGAAATGCTGGAGGTAATCATACATCGACTTTTTTTTTTTAATGTGTTTTGGGTTACGTTTAAAGGGATTATGCGTCAACCTATCACATCCATAGAGTTATGATACAGGGTGTCTGTTCCTTATCTGCTTTCCCCGCAGCTTATCAAGTATAAAGTAATATAAATTTCTTGTGAAAGGCAATAATAAACACACTGGATTCCTTGCCCAAGATTTATGTAGGGCAGTCTCGGTTTCAGTTGTCTTTTCTTTTGCAATGTCCGGAGCTTATCGTTTAAATAGGGTGTAATCTGATTGGTACTGTCTGTACACCCAATCTTTAGGCATATGTGCAGATATGCAGTGCAATTTGTGTAGGTGGAAACAGCATTCTTGAACTTGAAATATTACAGTACCTACTTGAAAAAAAAAGTTTTTCTGAATCAGTCAAAGCTGAGGCTGTCCAGTAGAATTTAAAAGATATATTATGTAGAATTTACATTTACACTGAAAAGTATTGAACTGTATAATGGTATGCATCAAGCAGTATTTCTTTCTTTCTTTCTTACTTTCCTTCTATATTTATTTATTTAATCGTGTGCACATTTACAGATTATAATTGTAGATATAGTATAGCCATCCAGTAACAGTATTAAAATCAGCGTTTATCAAATATTTCCAATCATCTTAAGAAAATGTTTATACATATTTGCGCAGCTCATGGCTTTCCACCGAACTTGATCCTGACAAAGAAACTTTAGATAATCAGTAACTCTGAGGCCTACCAAACGATAGACAACAGAAACTTTTTCGAGATCAAAATGCTCACCCTGGGAGGAATGACAATGTCAATCACAATGATATTAGCCAGTTGTGGGAATCTGTGCGTTCATATATATATATGTGGAATACAACAACTGTCACCTTGCACCTCAAGGGTCTGGGTTTGATTCCCAGCTCGTGTCTGTGTGCATGGAGTTTGCATGTTCTCCGTGTGCATGATGGGTTTGCTTTAGGTACCCTGGTTTCCTCCCATCCTCATGACATACAGTACGGTATACAGAATGAGTGAGTGTTTCACCAAGCACAGTAGCTTAGTGGTTAGCACTTTTACCTCACACCTCAAGGGTCTGGGTTTGATTCAAGTCTCGGGTCTGTGTGCATGGAGTTTGCATGATGGGTTGCTCTGTTTTTTTTCAAAAACATGCTAATTAGGCTAATTGGAGTTCACAAATTGCCTGTTGTGTGTGAATGAGCATGTTAGTGTATGTGGATGTGAGTTTGCCCTGTGATGTTGTGTGCCCTCCAGGGTGCATTCTGCCTCGTGCCCTATGTCTCCTGCGATAGGCACCAGGCCCCCTGTATACAGGATAAAGCAGTAGAGACGATAAGTGATTGAGTGTCAAATCTGTCAAAGGAAGCAAATAACTAGCCGTCACCATCCTCATTCGGTGGTATAATAGTGGAGAGCTGCAAAAATGGGGGAAAAAAAGTGACGCAAATACACTTTCATACCAAAACATGAAATCAATGCTCGTTTAAATTGAGAAGAGCCAGTGGAGGTGTTCCAAGCACATTATAAAACATGCCCCCTAGGTCACTATTTTATGGTTATTCCAGGCACATAACACTTACTGTAACAGAGCCTCCATGACAGTCATATGCCCTATTTAAAGGATTACTTTAAACTCACATGTGGCTGGGGATAGAGATGTCTGAATGACCTTCTCAGGTGACTCAGGTCTCTCAGCGGAACGAAAATGCATGAATGAATGGTTAATTGGCAAAACAATACCATATGGCAGAAATAAATCTTAATCATAACAAAAATGATACCTAATAATAGTGACTACAGCATCCTATGGGAATACAACTTTGAAATTCTTTATTCATAACAAACATAGCGGTCTCTTGTCTGGCAGTTCTTGAATGCCCAATGAGCACATAAAACCTGTCCCTTAAAGTACACTGGGTGATTTTTGGCCTGAAAAAATTCCCGAAAAGCCACCCAGATCAAATCCAAATATAGAGATTGCGTCATCTTTACCTTCAAGTTGGTCCAAATGGAAGCGTGTTGAAAATGTATGCAACATGGGAAAGCAGCGTGACACTGGGGAAACAACAAAACAACAATCATAACATCCAATAAGATCTGTCCAACACCTTTTGCAAAACATACAGTCAGTGCTACCCACATCTTGCTAACAATCCTCTGTTCCTTCATTGGTGACCCTGGGTTTCATCCACTCACCCAAAAAGGCATGCAAACAAGTTAAATGGGAAAGTTTCCTTTTCTTCCTCTTTCCTGTTTTTTTTTCCATTGTGAAAAATGACCGGAGCAATTACAGTAGTTATTATGAGCCTGGTTTGTGTATCAGTCACTTTATGTTGGGATCCCTCTGGAGTAAATATCTTGTATTTTGTGTTTTTCATCAGTTTCCTGTTGTGAAGTGTGTACAAGAAGTGGAATATGAGTGAAATAGGAATTTTAAGATATTAAAATTATCATGGTGTGCACTTGATCTCTCTCTCTCTCTCTCTCTTTTACTCTCTTCTTCTTGCTCTTGCTCTCAAGTTCCTTCTTTCTCTGCTTCAGCTTGTTTGGAGAAACCAAAAGCAACAGCAATGGATCCACAATTTTGTCATATAGATGTCGAGCGCAGGATAGAAAGAAAGTGTAAAAAAAAAAAAAAAAAAGTTGAGATGAGGTAATTGAAATCGAACGTTCTGGGAGGGAAAGGAAATTGAGATGTTGTTGCTGAGTTGTCCCTGTCATCACTCGGGCATGGAGCAAAAGCAATTAAAGAAACAGGATGTCAGTGGGGATTTTTTTGACACAATCCGAGTGAGGCAGAAGGACTCCCGACCAGGGGGCCATGGCTATTAGTGGGGGTGCAGGGTAATTGGAGTGACAGACTGAAATCATTAACACATTGCTTAAATTCGGCTGTGAGCTTAATGAGAAGACCTGCCTTTTCATTTTCTCAGCAAGTCAATGTCATTCGGTTTAGATGTGAGTTACAGAATAGGCCTTGCCTTTATTATATATGTCCATCATCAAGAGTTAACAGATCTTTGATCTATTTATGAGTATTAGAAATTAAATGGATGTTAATTTTTTTGTAGACGCATATGCTTCCAGTATGCGCACTGGTTTCCAGTCTGTTTTCCAGGATGGATTTTGGGCCATATTTCTTAAGCTGGATATGAATGAATTTATTTGTAAATTGTTCCTGGATTTGTGTGCTATTTTTTTATTTAATGAGACTCTCTAATGTGAAAATGTGCTGCTCATTTGCAAAAAATTGTATAATTGGCATTGAGTTGTTCAAAGTTATTAATACTTTAAATAGTTTATTATATTATTATTATTTGTTAGTTCATAACAACTGGGTTAAACCATGGAATATCTAAATACAGAACATTTATTAGTGAAGAATGCAAGCCAACACAACTACACGAAGAAGGACAGATAGGACTGATCATTCAAGAAGTGGTGGCATAAAACGAGGGTGGGTTGATCTGTGTAAAGCCTCAGCTGGCATTAGGCTATTGGAAGGCTAAGCGAACGTTGCATGTAGGAGGGATAAGATATTTCAAGACTGGAATTATTTTATTTAGTGGATGAAAGCTGGCTTATAATTTGTATCTCTTTGCCACCATCTCTCTTCTTAATGCTGTACAACACTTTGGAGCCAGGACTAATTTGACCGCGATCTTCTGCCGTTCTTGCCGATTGGAGTTCTTGACGGTGCCATTGGCATTTACTGTGTAAACATACACAACCGAGTGTAAGGAAAATCAGCTTTACTGAAAGTTACTTGGAAATGTAGAGAATTTTTTAGTTCAGTAAGGCCTGAGAAATTTATTTAAAAAAAAAAAAAAAAAACAGTTCATTGGCGTGAAGAAAAAAAAAAAAGATAAATTCGCATCTTTTCCCACTGTCTAATGAATGGGTGCAGTAATTAAAGCAGCTTAATGTTGATTGATGATAACCATCATGATAAAGAATTTTTTAAGAAATGTGACTGTATGAATACAAATGCTAAACGAATCAGAAACAGTTCAGTATGCATGTGTGTGTGTATCAAGCAGGAGGCTGCATGCAGGTTTGGGAATTGTGTGTGTGTGTGTGTGTGTGTGTGTGTGTTGGGACTTATAACAGAATTCATCAATTCCTTTTTTATCTCTGCCCAATAAAGCTGGCCATGGCTACATGTGGTGGCCCAGCCATCATAGCCTGAATCAGATGGTAGATTACCGTTCCACTAAAAATTGTGCTCGTTTTCTCGAATACCGTGCTGAGAGAAAGCGAGGAGAAAGAGAGAGAGAACATGGCTGTGGCCCTCCATGGAATGGCTCATGCTAATGACCAGGTGCTGGGGGAGAGGTGAGCTTGGGCCCGGGTTGGGTGGGCGTCTCTCTGGAACACCGTGCTGCGCGGACAGATGTGCGCAAGCGCATGCTCCTCAACCCCCTCCGTGTGCACTGCCAAAGTAGCGGCCGGCGTTCAAACTGCGCTCATTTATCCCTCTTTGTTCTTTGTTATTTTTGGACAGGCTTGCGGGTGGGCAAGCAGGGAGGGATAAAATCAGGGTCTCAGTCTCTCCATCTGGTTTGTTCTTTCCTTTTTTTTGTTAATTTTCATGAATTACTTTGGTTATAGGGACAATGGACAGAGGACACAGACCTTCAAAATGTCTTTGTATACTTTTTTCTTGAGACATTCCGGGACTTTAATACCGCATGATTTCGTCTTTGTCCTCAATATATGGTTGATGTCAAGTATGACTTGTTCTCTCTTTATATTTTCATTATACACATAGATTGATCAATCACACTTCAGAACTGCCGTGGCAACAGTAACCGCCTCAGTGGAAAGAAACCTCAACTGTCTCCAGAGCAGCTGAGGACCGATGAGAGCAGAGTCAGGCAGCGTGAGCGAGTGTTGAGTCAGGCGGTGGAAATCAGCCGCTCTGAGTCCTTAGAACAGCACCTGCCAACGCCATAGAGGAGGAAAAATCAGTTAGCTTAGAGTTAGCAGGCTGCTTCCTCTCCTTCACATATTACCCTCTGAAGCAAAGCACTGGTTTAACCTGCAGCTTTCACTTTGTCAGTCACAACAACTGAAGCAACAACCCCACCGCCTTCGCTTTCCCACAACAAGCTGAGCAAATGACAACTCGTGCTCGTGTCATACAATACGCTCGCTGCACACACAAAAAAACAAGTGAAAAAAAAAACACACTCCGTCCAAAACTTTTTTTTTTTTTCATTTTGGCGAGCTCAACCGAGGATGGAGGTCAGTGGGGATTTTTTTGAGATGTTTTTTTTTTTCCTCTTTTTTCAGCGCTGCTGCCTGCCGCCCACTCGGTGTGGCCATGCTTTCTGAGTGAGGCAGGCTCGGCCACCTGCTTGCATTGTGGCCGGCAGCTTTGGAGCGCGGCGGGGGGCCCTGCGGGGACGGCCGAGCCCGCAACATGTTCCGGCGAGTTTGTTTGGAAACGGGCGGCCCGGGCCAGAGCGCCGCTCGGGAAGAGGACAGAGCCAAGCACAGCTGACAGACACACACACGCCCACACGCTCACACTCGCACACTGCCACCCGCCTCTTCCATTTTTTACACAAACGCTTCTCATTTTCCTTCTCCTATCCTCCCCTCCCCCCCCCATCCACTTCTTTCCTCCCTGCAGGGGTCTGAAATCACAGCTTAATTTGGCTGTTTTTCAGCGGCCGGACAGCATTTTGGGTCCCACAAGTGTGACGTCATAACTGATTGCCCAGATGGATTGCGGCAGGTGAATCCTTAGCTACATTAGTCAAGATGGTAGAAACTATATACATACTAGGTAGCAAAAGGTTAAGCTTTTTTTTTTTTTTTTACCTTTACGTTTTGCAACCCAGTACTGTGCTACGGTAATGTTGTGTGTACCATTTTACGTCTTAAGTTTATGAGATAATCGATCACCTATGTGCTTTTATGCTAAACCTTAACCAGACACTTTTATAACTCAGTTCACAAATCCAAGCATATGGCAGCAGCACATAAAATCATGCAGATTCAGGTCAAGAGCAGTTGTTCAGTGTTCACGCCAGACATCAGAACTGTCATCTTAGTGATTTTTCACCACGGCATGGATGTTGGTTCCAGTCAAGCTGATTTTAACGTTTCAGAAACTGCTGGTCTCCTGGAATTTTCACACGTAATGGTCTCACGGGAGGATGTGAAAAATGAAAAGCACCAAGTGAGCAGAAACAATGTGTTAATGAGAGGTCAGAGGGGAATGTAACCAATCTTTACACCACGGTTGTCTCACCAGTGAGTTGTCTCATCGACTATGGTGAGCAGAAATGCAGCTCAGGTTGCACAACATGGTACACAGTGACGCAAACGGGCTACGACAACAGAAGGCTGCATCAGGTTCCACATTGAAGAGGGTCTGAGGCTACAACTGACAGACCAAACGTGGACTTTTTTCTGTCTTCAGGTGTTCACCTTTGGTCTTCTGTTGGATCTCATCCAACAAAGTGTTGCTTGTTTTGCGATACTCTTCGGCTCACCACAGTCGTAAAGGCTTCCTGTCCCGACATGGCGTTTCCAACCACATAACTCTCACAAACCGGATGTTTTTTTGTTTGGTTTTTTTTTTTTTTTTCATTTTGTTTTATTTCGATTTTTTTTGCACCATTCTAAACCATTGCAAAAACAGAAAACATCAAAATGTGACTTAGTGAAAATGTAACTGGCAGTGTTGGCTGGTTTAAATGTTAAAGAAGCAGCTGATTTCCTGAGACTGTTACATATCAGATCAAATCAGCTGCTTCTTTAACATTTAAACCAAACTAAACAATTGACCTGCACTATTTTATGCATTATATTGCTGCCCTATGATTGGCTGACTGGCATGAATGTGAATATATGATCTGCACATGAATGCACAGTGATACATGTGTTACTAATACACTGGCTTGTAAATTTAGGTTTAAACGCCTATGGCATAGTATGTCGGTGTAGTGATTGACAGGATCTACTGTACAGGCTACAGAATTTTCATCTTTCACTCATGTATAACCTTCCCGGCAAATTCAGAATTGGTACAGCGCGAATCAATTTGGCTGTAGTTAAATGCGAGCTAAAAAAAGAAGGACGAGTGCAAAGAGTATATATCAACATTGTTCTCACATCAGATTTTCACCCATACTGTGACCTTGAAACAGAAACTTTCCATGCTGCATTACACAACATATGGCAATGATAACACTTCCATCCTGCTTCAAATGTCAGCTCTGATGGCCTGCTGATAGTCATTCATGCTACGGTTTATTTATGAAATTAAATCTCTTGTGTCGTCTCCGGCATTTGTGTTTGTTGCGGGCATCATTAACACAGGATGTAACATGACCAATGGCTGGTTTTAAATGCCAACAAGTCCAGAGATGAGCTGCTTTTCCTTAGAGAGAAAGGAACAGCAGCACAGCATGAGTCAAACAACAACAACAACACAAAAAAAAACTGCAACTTTCCATCAGCAAAARAACTCCTTTAGGTGTGGGTTTGAAAACATACTCACGTACAGCACCCCCTCCCAACACACATGCACACACACACACACTCACACACACACATATCTATACACTAGGTTTTGTGACTTCAGCATTTCCAAAAGGTTAGGGGCAGTGGTTTTGGTGTCAAAAAGACAAAGTCAATGAAACATAGAAGGTAGGACAGAGAAAGAGAGACCTCATGGGGAAAACACCTGGGCCACAGAGACACGGGCCAAAGGAGATGAAAGTGAGTTGGAGCGGCTTTTTGATAACCCTTTTCAAAGCCCTAACGGGAGAGAAAGCCTCCCGGAAGACCGTTCTCACCAGCTATATCTGGCACAGCAGGCTTCCGGAGTGAGCTGCACAACTTTCTGCTTTTTCAGATCTTCCACTTCCTTCACTTTTGACTTACTTGCATTCTTCTGCAGTCAGGGAAATCACCTGTTTCTTCTTCTAAACAAAAGTCCCCCCCACATTTCAAAAGTACAGGTATACAGCGAAAGCTGTTTCCATGCCTAATATGAGCAAGAACTGAGTGGGATTTTGAGCTAAGTGAATATATTTTAGTCATATAGTTTTCAGTGGCTCGATAATGAACTGAGAAGAAAAAAAAAACATCACTGAACTAACATACATGGAAAAAAACGCCGCAATGCAAAAATGGATAGTGCATCGAATTAAAGTGACTTTTGAATTATAGTCTTTTTTTTTTTCTGGCAGGTCCAATTCAGACACACACACACACACACACACTCACATATGCGGTTCACTGGGGTAATAGCTGGTCTAATAAGCATGTGTAGAATATAAGTGAGTTTATTAGAGCAGGAACATTGTTGTCGCCTTCTATCTGTGCTAGGTGAGAAAGTCTGAGATCTCTTGACTAATGATATTTATGCACCAGCACGGCATTGCTGGTATTCAATCATTAACAGTCACACAGCCATATCTGACACGGAGACAGACAAAAAATATGCAAGGCACATAAACTGGTATGCCCATGTGCTCTCAATGATATTCATCTGTCCCCAGTGGCACTATGAGAGACATATTTACMGTGTGTAATGAGTTAGACAAGCATTTACTGTAGGTTCACATTCACATTCCAAAATCTCACCACACTCCAGCAAGGAAAACACTCTCGTTTCAGAACCGAATCCTTCATAACTTCACCATGTTCAAAACTGGATTATTTTTCCATGGTGATATACTTTTCACCAATAGCTATTCTATTTATTCCATCCATCTATATCTTCCTATAGTCCTCTCCTACTCTTCTGCTCTCTCCTGAGTTGCCAGTAATCCAAACCYCTCTGCTCTCTGGAGCTGTCTGACCCATCTTGGGGATCTCGGTTGGAGGTCTCGTCGCATGGATGCCCTGTGTGCTCTGTATGGGATGCGTGTGGTGACCGCGGACGGTTCCACTTTTCCACGAAGACAGGCCTGGCCTTGGCTGATGCTGACAGCTGTTCTCTGTGGACTTGTGACTGCAGTCACTCGATAGTTCAGGACTGGAGTTTCCTACAGTCTACCTGAGCCTCCGATAACGAGCTGGACTCCATATTAACTTAAACACATTTCCTGTTATGCTAAACTTCCAGCCTCCTAGCACACAGTATGACTGCAGATCAATCCCTGCTCTCCGTTATCACCCAAATGAGGATGGGTTCCCTGTTGAGTTTGGTTCCTCTCAAGGTTTCTTCCTATTGCCATCTCAAGGAGTATTTCCTTGCCACTGTCGCCGTCGTCCACGGCTTGCTCATCAGGAACGATCTTATCATTCTGATTCATACACATTCACATTTCATACAAACGTAAATAATTCTTTTGATTGTGTAAAGCTACTTTGCGACAATGTCAATTGTTAAAAAGCGCTAGACAAACAAAATTGAAAAAAGTCCAACTAGGAACCCTGGATGGTGACCATTGTGTTTATTCCCATTTCTACAACTGTGGTGGGACTTCCGGTGTACGTTCACACTTGCATTCACACACTATGAGCGATTTGCACTTTTGTGTTGAGACCAAACCAACACAGGTAGTGGTCATGTGTTACAGTAAGTTACAGTATAAAGTCTATCCATGCCAAGTCTTTGGATCGTGGGAGGAAACTGGAGTGATCACCAAGAGACAACCCACCAAGCAGGGAGAGAACAGGCACACTAAATGCAATCCCAAAGTGGAGGTGAAACTCAAAGTCCCAAACACTGGAGTTGTGAGGTGGCAATGCTAACAACTAAACCACTAAGTCACCCAATCTATTCTTATTATCATAAGATAATAATATATGTCATATATATAGGCTATATATTGTACTTTCCTATTCCACAGCTTGCACTATGACAAGCTCATATATAACTTGCAGTAAAGGTGTTTGTGTGCAAAAATAGTTTTTAAACTCCCTCACAGTTGTGGGACAGACAGGTAAGGATTTGGGTTGTTGATCAGAGCCTTGCCACTTTTTTTTTAACCTCGAGCAAGGCCTTTAACCCTTAACCACCTGCACAAATGTACAGTATACCCAGCCACTGAGCCACTCGGTGCTGCTCCCGAGCCTGGACACATTTGGTAGGTTGCTACAGGAAGGGGATCTGGTGTCAAACCTGTGAGAGATCTTACAGCTCATGATTTGACGTAGCAGTCCCTAGAATGAAGAGACAATGCCGAAGCATATAAAACATACAGTACAGACCAAAAGTTTGGACGCACCTTCTCATGCAAAGAGGTTGAATTTGTATTATGGCAAGAAAAAAGCAGCTAAGTAAAGAAAAAACGAGCGGCCATCATTACTTTAAGAAATGAAGATCAGTCAGTCCGAAAAATTGGGAAAACTTTGAAAGTGTCCCCAAGTGCAGTCACAAAAACCCCATCAAGCGCTACAAAGAAACTGGCTCACATGCGGACCGGCCCAGGAAAGGAAGACCAAGAGTCACCTCTGCTGCGGAGGAGAAGTTCATCCGAGTCACCAGCCTCAGAAATCGGCGGTTAACAGCAGCTCAGATCAGAGAGCAGGTCAATGCCACACAGAGTTCTAGCAGCAGACACATCTCTAGAACAACTGTTAAGAGGAGACTGTGTGAATCAGGCCTTCATGSTAGAATATCTGCTAGGAAACCACTGCTAAGGACAGACAACAAGCAGAAGAGACGCGTTTGGGCTAAAGAACACAATAAAGAACACAATAAAGAACTAAACTCGCTGAATGAGAAGGTGTGTCCAAACTTTTGGTCTGTACCTTATGTTATACTGTATCTCCTTCAACATGACAAACACACTTACAGTATGGTAGCAAATGATTGTAGCATTCTCATGATTATGTTTTCACCAACATGCAGTTGATTCATTCAGCATTCAGAGATGCCTTTTCTGGAAGTGAGATGTGCATGATGCTTGGGACCGCAATGTAAGGATGCCATCAGTAGCATTTAATCAGTTTTGTGAGGCTCCAATAAAGTGTTATGAAGTTCCCTGTAGCTCTGAAGGAAAGAATTACCATCACATTATACCAGCTTATAAGCAATATGGAATTTAATAACATAGCCAATGATTTTGGCATGCCTGTGACTTTTTCTTTTTCTTTTTCTTTTGTTTTTTGGCAGTTGTCATTGTGTGAAGCTATAGAACATTTTCTGTATGAAAACAATGCTTTCTATTTGCTCCCGCCCCTATGATATAGAGTATACACAGAGCACTTACTCCATACCAACTGGACACGTTCATTCCACCAATACTACCTCCAGGATGTCCTAAATCTTTTGGCCATATAGACAGGTTTGCATTCTTTAGGAGCTGTTTCCTCACATGCAATCTTTCTTTTATGAAAAGAGATAAACTATCTATCCATCTGAATCACCTCATGAGTACTCAGGGATCTTGTTCTAGTCCCTGTAGACCCCAGTCAGTAATCTCTGCCAAAAACACATTTACCCACACACAAGCTGAGCTTGTTAAATGCTGAATCTACTGTTGTTTCTTGTAAGAAATGGAGCTTTAAAAAAAAAAAAAAAATTAAAATAGGGGCTTGGAGCTAATGTGTGTTATTGCATTGCTTTTTCTTTTTTTCTTTTGTGTCTCTTTTTGCATCCAGAAGCCTGCACGCCGAGCCAATTATTGAGCAATCGTACTTTTGTTTATTGTTCCCAGCTGCTGAAATTATTACTAAAATGTCAGTAAGATGCAACATTTCCTGTGAAATTACTGACAGTAATCACTTCTCCTCCCAGCGCCACACTCCCTAATATAAACGCACTGCCAAGCAGTCCGTCTCGATGCTTCTCACCCGGATTTCTTCATCTCCTTTATTGAATTCTTCTTCCAAACCCAATCACGGTAAACATATGCACTGCATCACTCTCTTATTGAGTGACTGTGCCTCCTGGCACGTTTGGTAATAATAACCCTTCATGGCTTGATGTGTCTCTCTGTTGCTTTCGCACCAGTGCAATACAGAGGGTTGAGGGGGTCTGAGGTTCAGTTGCAGCCTCGTGAGGTTGGGCGCCCACACTCCCGTGTCATGTTTCGCCTCCATTTCTATTTCTCGCTCTCAAAAAGTTGTTAAAGTCTACTTTATTGAATTTCGTCTGTCACAATATTGGCAAAGAATTGCTGTAGACTAGTAGCGATCATTCTATTTCGAAATATATGCATCCATCAGGCAAGCATTTGAGAGGTGCATTGTGGGTGTAATTATCAAGTAGGAAAACAGATTTTAGGGCAAATCATGAGAGGATGAGATTTTCTGGTGTTTAAGCAAAGCTACATTGAACTCTACTTGAGAATCATTAATTCGCCCTTTGCAGGTGTGTATTCATACTGGTACATCAGATGCATGGCACACTGCACACACAACTATTTACATGAACGGAGATCAATTAAAGCAGGCATATTAACAAACAAGCTTAAAAATGATAAAAGGAAGCCGTTAACACTGTACAAAAAGTAAGTCTTCTTATGTGGCGCAGCTGGCACGCATGCACACACACACACACACACACACACACACACACACACACACACATTGGTGGTTGAGGAAGAGCTAACAAGACAAACAAACAAACATTCCAGAGCTTGTGTGCCCACTACCTTGTTAGTCCCTGTGATTATTAAAAAGCTGGCGTGCTGTTTGATCTGCAGAACAGATAGTACTCTTGCCATCTTGCCATCACGCCCACATGTGTAGCATAAAGAGAATTATTCATTGTTTTCCACCAAAAGCAACAAAAGTGTGCCAGCTCAAAGGGCATCTGCTTTCCCAGTTAATTTAACGTTCATCAGGATCCAAACTCATTGATGATTTGGATTTGATTCATTTAATTGGTATGCGACATTTGCGAGAGCAAATAAAATAGTTGGATTGTTTGAAACAGAAAAATAAAGATCTTTTAAAATAGTTGTAATTATTATTTATTTATTATTTATTTGCACAAGCTTGTGGTCTGCCTTTTTTTTTTTTTAATACGAAACACCAAAAAAAGATCCAGTTTAATTTTTTTGTTTTCAAAGAAAAATGTTTCTCCCTTATTGAAGTGGGGGGGGGCAGTTGGGGGACAGTGCACAGTCCTGTCTGTGCCCCCGAATGCCTGCAATTTTATATAATGTATATTAACTTTGTGTTGATAGGTTTGTTCGGGAAAAAGTTCTCAACCTACTATATAGTAAGATTTTCTCAGTGACTTTATAGCAGATATGTATAGATCACCCACCCCCTGCACAAAAAAGAAAGAATAGCTCAATAACTGTCATGTGCTGACTCATACCATGAGTGACAATTAGATTATCACAGTTGTACTGCCTGAAAATCAGGTACATCTATTCAAATTCACAGCTGGTTGGTTTACCCTCTGTAATTTTTTTTATGTAGGTGTGATCACAATGGCAAGCTAAAGCTTGCAAAAGTACATGCTCTTAATTAATAATGATGAAATATATACTTTAAAGGTTCCAAGCAAAATACATTATAATATAAGGAAAATCCACATTTCAATCTATAAACAAACTAGGATCATCAGAGAGATTCAGATGATCAGTTAAATGCTGAGCTTGGATCTGTTAAAATCATTTCTAATTTCATAAACTAGTAAACATCTCTCTTTTTTTGTATATTATTATTATTATTATTATTATTATTATTATTATCCATAATGGTTAAAGAATGGCTGATCTACTTAGAAGAGGAGAATCCACAGTGCACCTCTTCAAAAGGTCAAAAAAACAACAACAACAAATGAAGGAATTCCAATTTTCCTGAAAGATGAGCTAAAGATAGCAACAAATTCACCACCACTGGTGTTCTTCAGAAACCTGGACAACAGCCAGACATGATTTGAAATAGTTTTACCTTCTTGATTATATTTTATACAACTGTACGATTTAATATAGTATTTCTCCAAATGCTGCATAGTGGGGATGAAACCAAATATGAGTATATTATTCATAATGAACAGATAATATGATCTAATCAGATGCAAATGCAGATGTGTATAGGTGTCTCATTAGGCAATGAATACCTCAGGTGTAAATATGAAAACAGATACTATATGGAAAATTATATCTAACTCAATAGTGATACTGATACTGACACCAAAATTCTAGGCAAATTACATCTGATAGACTCTGATAAAAATCCAATATTCTTGATTCAGAATTTTCTTTATAATGGTTGTAAAGGACTGATTCAGCATGTTACATTCATAATTTGAAAATGTCACGTCTATAACCAGTTAACCCAAAATACATAATAATTACCAACATTTTAAATGTTTTATAGTCCAAGTCTAACTTGAGAATTTGTAGAAAACCTGAACTCTCTTATAAAAGTTTGTAATGTCCGTGTAATGTCACATCCATAATGCTGACAAAATGAAACATATTTTCGGGACATAAATCCCGAAAATATCTGCAACAAAAATAATTTCGTGATTTTTTTTTCTTCAGTCTTTTTGATTGTGGTCATACATAGAGTACACACACACACACACACACACACACACACACACACACACATATACATTATATATTTGTATTATCCATATTACTCTATTACCAGGTAAGATTATTACTAGGCAAGGTAACCTTATTACCAAATACACAAATATGCAAATTTATATATATATATAGAAATTTCCAAATGTGGTTCTTTGCTCAATTAGAGTTATATACTAAGCTTGTCCATGCTTCAAGGTTTTTACTTTACAAATATGAGTCCAATTGTCACATCCAAATGGTATTTTTCAGATACTCCTGAAATCCCCTTCTCACTGAAAGCCCATGCCCCGATCAAATGTGCTGCTTAAATGTATTATCTTTTCATTTCATTTAAACCTAATGTCTAGGCCTTCTTTTTTTTTTTTGCCAGTATAAAGCTCATTTTTGATTTTTGCTCCATTTGCTGCCCTTTCGTTTGTACCGCTGACATTTTGAAATGTTTTCCTTGACCTTTTTAAACCTGCCTACATCGCTGCCATCCTCTTCAAGTTTAAAACTGTAGCTCAAGTTCTTAATATACATTCAAGCTTTCCATTCTCTTTTTTCGCATTTTATTGTTGACTCAGGGAGTATTCTCAATGACACTGTTTGCTGTGGGCGGCCTGTACAAATGTTTAGATGGACCGTTGTACGTTATGAGTGATAAAGTAAGCAAAAATGCTGACATCAATGTGTAAAACGTTTACTTTAGACACGTTTCTATAGACTTTAAACTGACACACTAATACATCACTYTGTCACCTCGATTTTTTTTTYCCGCCTCTGTAAGTAGCGCTGTGCTGTGCTGTAACTGACCGCCAACTCATACTCTACTAGCAATCATGAAGCCTGTTAGCAAGACAGATGATTGGGTTCAACCTAACAAAGGGAGCAAAATTGCTCCAATCTCAACTGTATTTTCATTCAAGCATTACTGTGACAACTACAGATCTGGCCAAAGTTTTCTACACCTGTTCGTTTCTTTCATTTTCACTATTCCGGTTATTCCTTGCTCCAAGCCACGACAAGCACATAAATCACTCAGTTCAGGGAAGATTGAAGTTGGGGCAAAAAAAAAAAAAACCTGTGTAAAAGCGAATACGGAGCAGAAAGATTTCAAAAGGAGATACAGAAATATTGTCTGGTGCACTGAAGTCTGCAGCACTTAGAGTCACACTCTAGGAACTTTAGATTGGCAAAGTAAGCCTGGAGAGGGAACATCTTGTGATTGAAGTTTTGTTTCTTTTATTTTTGGTCCTTTGCCAGCCTGTGTTTCTATCCAAGAAACGAAAAAGAAAAAAGTTGTCTAAACCTGGTAGACAGCAGAAAATGTGAGAATTGACAGGTATTCCATAGCCTGCCAAAATCAGCTGTCTGAATCTTCTGTCATCACAAGATCTGCCTTAAATAATTCAGCGAGTGGATATTTAATGACACTTTCTCTGACACGCTTGGAGTAAAGTCAGGTACACTGAKAAAACTTTCTTTTACACATACCTACAAGGAATTAACGCTGTTCCAAAATATCTTTGCTAACATGGCTAATTTTACATGCCTCAATCATAAGTGTAAGGAAAGCATCTTGCTAAGAAAAGAAGAAGGATATTTTAGAACAAATAACCTCTAACAGGTTAACACTAGGCACAGCAGGTAGTGTTGGCACCTCACAGCTCCAAAGGTCCACATTCGATCCTGTACTCGAATTRCTGCCAGTGTGAAGTTTCACATGTTCTCTCCGTGCGTGCGTGGGTTTCCCCCAGGTTGTCCGGTTTTCTTCCCGCCTCCAAAAAAAAGGCAGTTGGTGGATCGTGTCCTCTAAACTTCCTCTAGGTGTTGAGTGGGGGTGTGAATGTGTGTGCATACTGCCCTGCCATGGTGTATTCATGGCAAATTCAGGGTGTATTCAAAGTAGGCCTAATAAGAAAMGGTGTTTTTTTCATTATAGTCTGCCTAATCATCAGTATAATCGGTGTTGTGAAGTTTGTTGAGTGTGAAGTGCAACCAATGCTGATTGTAAAACTGGAAATGCACATTTATTATTTATCYGCAAAAGGTTGCATACTCGAAAAACAGCGTGACTGGAGGTAATAAATTTWAAAAAGGCTGTCATTTATGCATTACGCATTCACGATAGTTTTTATGAAAATAAACAAATGGTCTGCAACTTGCAAAACTTGCACTGGAAGGTGGGGTTGCCATGCTAGCTATTAGCAAGCCCGTTCCATATGCAATGTAGAGATTGCAGGATAAGGATTTAATGACAGAGTAAAATTCATTTAGTTAAATGAATTCAGGGTGTATTATTACACCCCATGCTCCCAGGATAGGCTCTAGAACCATCTCACCAGGATTAGTAAATGATTTACTATTGATGAAAAAAATGAATGAATGAATAAATATGACTACCATTTTATCACTGGTTATAGTCTTAATCACAATATAGAGCTATGCCTGTTCTCCCTGTGAGTTTCACTGGGCTCGCTGTTGTCCTCCTACAGGACCTCCCCCATCCACAAGAGGTGGATTGATGTCTTTAACTTGTCTTACAGTAGGTGTGATTTGTGTGTGTGCATGCTGGCCTGCAATGGACTGCATCTTATCCAAAATGTAGTTACTCCTTGCACCCAGTATTCCAGTGCTCTGTTCCATTTTTTTTTTAACTAACTAAATGAAATCAGTTCTCTTAGTTTAAGARTTTCTTCTCAGGCTGAGAGCAATTAGGAATAGAAAATGAAATATGAGGCAGAAAACAAACGGCATATTTCAGCATTTAAAACTGGTGACCAGGTTACAGAAACAGTGTGACGCCTCTTTATTATTCAGTCATTACAGCACGAGTCGCTCTGTCTGTGTGGTTTTTCTCACACACAGACACACAAAGAGAGAAGCTTAAATGTCCTGAGCAGATCTTGCTTTTGGCKAGTGTGCAGCACTTCAGCAGAGCTGCCTGTGTCCTTACAGAACTGGTTTTAGCTGGACACAGATACAAGTGATCAATAGTGAACACCAGCGGATGAAAGTAGCTCCACTGCTGCAGGATTAGAGCCATTTTCTAAACCTTAGTGGGTCTGAAACGATCCACTTCCAAGCAGGAAATCATAACTAAAAATACACTTCTTAGGAATGTTAATATATGACTCCGCTTTTATTTGGCAGATGCTTTTATCCAAAGCTACGTAAAATTCAACAATCCYCCGCTCAGCTGAGGATTAAGGTTCTTGCTAAAAGGCCAGTTTCTCTGTAACGGTTCGGGGATTTGAAATCACAGCTTTTWAAAAAAATTAGCWTGGAACCTYGAACCGCTGGACCACCACAGAGTATATATTAGCCATGTGTTTTTGAATACATATACCATTCGAACAATAGCAAAGCAAAATGCATGATAAYATCCAAGGCATCACAATAATSTTTCCAATTTGTCAATTAATTTAAAGRTTATTCTGTATTTCCAGATGGATTTAGCAATTATTTTCTGGTTCACCAATTAATCCCTTGGTTAACTTGCAAAAAAAATAATAACCATAACATTTTACAATATAAAAATTTCCCCACATAAAACTTAAAGTGGCAAAAATTAATAAAAGAGTCCAGCTGCCATGTGAGGCTTATACACAGTGACAGAATTTTTATGGGGGAAAAAAATCTATTCATAGAAAAACAACCTTGCACACAGCTTTGCTTCTTTCTAAGGCACAAAAGAATACACAAAATAAAATAGATTTTCAAATGACATTTATGCATTATGTTGACTGTATTTCTCTAAGAAAGACTTATGCATGTATCATTTGTTTCTAATATCAACTGTAGTATATTTCAGCCAGAAAGGCTTGTGGGTTTATTATTTATTTTAATATGGAATCTACAAACAAAACAACCATTTCACTTTACTTTTAACCTAATGATCGTATTCAAAAAATAAAATAAAGTAAATAAATAAAATATTCAGTGTTGGACTAATTAGGAAACCTGTTTTTTATTACAGTATATTATGCACTACAGTGTTGTGAAGTGTGTTGAATGTGATGTACTTCTGTACTACAGCTAGTGCTGATTCTAAACGGAAAAGGCACTTTTAGTATTTATYTGCAAAAGGTTTCATACCTGAATGCCAGCGTGACTGGAGGTAATTAATGGAAATGTATGTTGTTCATGCGTTYTGCATTAACTATAGTGTGTATGCACATGAACTTGCAAATGCACTAGGAGGTATGGCAACCCTTCCATATGCAATGTAGAGGTTGCATAAAGGATTTAATGACAGAGTAAGCACAGAGAACAAGATCTTAAACTAGAACATTAAAGGAATACAAACATAAATGCAAGAATCCAACGAACAATAAAAACAGAGGATAGATCAATATAATAACAAAAGCACATCCATCAAGTCCATATTCAAAATGTACTGTAAGCAAGTTGGAATGATGTCCTCACATTCAATATATTGCTTGAGAATGGACCACTTTCCATTTTAGCACTGCTGACCGAAGTTGGAGTAATATATAAATAAAAAATACAATATAAATAATTTATTTAAGACATGTCAAACATGAAGATGAGTGAATCAAGCAAACATTTTTTTTTTTTTTTTTAGAAATTACATTTATGTGTTTCATAAGCATTTCACATGCACTTTGAGTGTATGACCTCATCAGAAACCATTTTGAAACACCCATGGTTAAACTGGAAATCCCTTTTCTCAATGRTCAACTCATGGCCCATTGATGGCTATAATTATATTGGACTTAGTTTTCATCTGGAGGTATTAAACTAGAAAGTGGTCAGGTGGACTGAAATGTGACATGGGATTCACATATAAATTTTCAAAACAGAATGATCCTATTAAAAAAAAAAAAATCTAGAGGATAAACACTATATACTGTAACTGAAGTTAAAATCAATGAAGTTAATGTTGCGGTCACTATTGTAAGGGCCTTCTTGAAAGCTTGAAAATGTTACAGTAGCATAACTAAAACTGTCTATAACTGACTATCAATGTCAAAATTAAATTATCTATGTGCTGCTTGACTTGCTAGCATAAATTTTTAATTAACTAAAGGTTTGTCTGTCCTTCTGAGTCCTGCAGTAAGATGTACGCTAGCTATGGAATTATTCTTTTGGTTTCAGCCACAGTTCAGGGTTTCAGCAATCTCATTTTGATGTAAATTGTATTATTATTATTATTATTTTAAATTAGAAAACAATAATTGTTATTTATTATTTATTTGGAATAAATAGTATTGAAAAAAGACTTACTTGACCAATCAAACCATTAGCCTTGCTAACTGCTTGTTGCTAGTTAAACAGGACAATAATGACAAACTTTACCTTTAAATTTCTCCCAATTTCTCCCTGATCTTTTATACTTTGTTTCATTCAAAGAGAAACTATGAAACTACTCAACTATGATTTTATTTTAGAATATATTTGTAGATAAACGCATTAATTAATGAGATCAAGTTTGAGTTTTTGCTATGCTAATTCCTTTATACTTTAGTGAAAAAGACAACTGTTGTGTGTGTACTATTTCACTATTTGATGAAAAAAAACTGCGTCTGTGTCAGGGAATCTTCTAACTTAACATTGTGCTGCATCACCATCATTTTTTAGCATGCTCGAGAGTATTTCAATGTGAGGGTTTTAAGCACCATTACGAAGAGTGGCTATAAGAACAATGGACCGGTGGGAAGCAGTAAACAAAACTAACCTTGATGATCAAGCTCTATTAGGATGCAGACACAGGATTATGCTAATGTTACCCTATATCCTATACTTGTGAAACAAGAGGATCACGCTTCATTAAGAAAGGCCATGCATTATTCAGATAACACATGACTGGAGGAAAGACTTCAGGCCAATTAAAGAATCCTGTGCTGGAATTTTCCAGAGCCTGCACTTCACTGTCAAACAACCAAGCATGCACAGACCCAGGGATGCTATTCATTTTTTAAACATACACATATTTTGGGTTATTATCAATGTTAAATATAGTGTGGGGAGGGAAGGGAGCAAGGAAGGAAGCAAGTGGCTGGTGGGAAAATGGTACACATTAAAGGAGCATGTATTAAGCTGTAAAATGCTAACCATGCAGGTATCCCCAGGGCAAAATGGTTGACCTATTTCCGCCATAATTCTGCCATTAATCCCATAGTTCAACTTTCTGCTGCTCTTTGACTGCATTCCTACCTATTCATATCATGTGTGAATTTTACTTCCTTTCGATGTTATAAATATTGGAATATATGACCATTGAATAAAGATGTCAGTAGTGTGTGTCCAAACAATAGCAATCTGCCATGCTGATTGCTCTGCTGAGTGAGCGTGACCATTCCTGACGATATTAGAAGTGACTGTATTTCCTTAAACATCTCTCTCGTTCTCGGCATTTCTCCCTGCATCCATTTATCTCCTCTCTTTGTTCTCTATGATTAAAAGAAAAGCTGAAGTCATTGTTCATTTAGCTTCCAGAATGTGCAGTCATAACCTTACAAAAAAAAAAAAAAAAACTACATCACAAACATACTTTTTACACAAACTGGAAAATGGATATTGAATACATTATTAAATTTTTTATAAACATATAAATGCCTTTCATTTTTGGAGTCACATGCCATTTGATGCTGGATATTATGTAATGAGACACTCATTGAGTCATTTATTCATTCTCTATACCACTTATCCTGTACAGGGTTGGCGACAGGAGACTTTGGGCAGAAGGCAGGGTTCACCCTAGACAAGGTGCCAATCCATTGTAAGGCACACACACACTACTAGGTTTTTCTATTTTGCCTAATCTGCATGTCTTTGGAACTGTGGGAGGAAACTGGAGTACCTGTGGGAAAACCACCAAGCAAACTCCACAAGGTCGGGAATTAAATGGTAACCATTACACCATCATACAACCTTGATAGTAGCAGTATTACATAATTAAACTAGGTATACGCATGATTTCAGAAAAAAATTTAATAATTTAAGATAAAGTCATTATTTAAGTCTGGTTTGTATGTATATATGTCTATATGTTGTATGTATGTATGTATGTATGTATGTATGTATTACAAAATACATTAATACCTTTTACTCTAATTCTTGAATATTGAAATTCTCAATATTGAACTTGTATCAAGACAGAAAAAAATGAATTACCATAGACCATTTTCTATGAGATCAAATCAAAAGTGCCCACACTATCCATTAGTATAAAAAGGCAGACACAGAGCCTTCTGCTATTTCCTCTCAGAGCACTTCAGCATGCCTGTGTGCTCCAGTGGCTCTGTGCTATTCTTTAAGATGCTAACAGCAGGAAACAACGCAGGCGGGACTCAGGAACTGTGGGGTTCAGGCCGGAGCTGGGCCGCTGGCCGTGAAGTCACATGACCTGCTTTGGGATTATAGTGGCCAAGAGGCCCAGCTGGTGAGGGGTGATGAAGTAACTGTAGAGGAAGTGCGGGCCCAAATGTGGCAACAGCCCTCTGTCTTCAACTGTTACTGACAACAGCAAGTCATCCTGTCACAAGATTTACCACAACTGTGGCATTTCCGCTGACTGCCATGACTCGGGGGCCTAGTGGGGAATCTGATTCAGAACAGAGCACAGTGGGTGTAGGATTTGTGCTAATAGCTTTAGTTCAAGCCTTGAGGACATGGCCTTAGTTTTTGGCCAAATATTAGTATGCAGTCTATTAAATAACTGATTTATTTATTGTATTATTAACAATCATTATTTTTCATTCTTCATCTTCAGAGGGTATTTTATTCCGGTCAAGCTCCCAAATAGATCCAAATCCTATGTGGGCAGCAGGCAGGAATATACCTAGGATGGGATGCCAATCATCATAGGACACTATGTACACCCCCATTCACACAGTCTTTCACTTCTAGTGTTAATTTAGAGAAAGCTGTGTTTTGGGTGGTAACATAAGCTAGACAACCCAAAGGAATACCACTGGAAAAGAAACAAAAAACACAAGGACCTAACCATGGCCTCCAGGGCTGTTATACCGCCATTCTTCCCATTTCTTGCTATATTATATAGTCAATTATTTATAGTCTATTTGTATTCCTGTAAAAACATTATAAATAAAGTAATAACTTTATTTATTTTCCATTAAATAATGTCTTTCCATAGACATAGACATATAATTACTTAATATATACAGATATTTAATGTATTTTCATTTAATATATAGAAGATGTTCTACATATAACCTCTAGTTTTCATGCATCACTAATTCTCATGAGCTACCACTGAAATGACTCTTGTACCATTACAAATGGCTCTGCTCTCAGCCTCTTGGTAATAGGGTTCACATATGCTCTCATCTTATCTGAGAATCTGTCACCACTCTGCCTATGTCTTCTGCCCTGATTTGCCCAGCTGGGTTCTGCTCCAGCAGATCTCATTACAGGCACAGGACCAATCATGCTCTCGTTCCCCAGAGACAGCAAGTACATAGGCAGGCGCACCACTTCATGGCCTCTGGGGTCGTGACCTAAGACACGCCCGAGCTTAGACAGCCATGTCATCAGGTGTGCATCTGCACCCGTTAATGGGCCTGATGCAGGATAGCCGAGCCTACGTGCAAAACAAACGAGGAGGCTCACCTGGTGCCGAGCAATAGCGTTGATTGGGTGTATGGGACTAGAGGAGAGGCTGTGCCCGGGGCTTGTGCACTCTAGCAGGCAATACCAAGCAGCTGCGCCCTCCAGAGACCTCTGCCCTTTCAAGGAAGCCTGCTGAGCAGAAGCACCAAGATGATCTGGATACATATTCAACAAAGATGAAATAAAAGGCTTGGGAATGTTTAAAAAGCCAGAAATGATCACACGCTGTATTTCTAATTTCCCTCCTCTCCTTTACTATTGCGAGGTACGATTTCAAAATGATTGCCTTCAAAATATAGTTTTCTTGTCCAGGCAAACAGCATCAAAGTTTCCGGCGTAACTTGAGTAGGCTTATGAGGCCTGTGGCAAAAACAGAGACACCCTGCTCTCACAGAGGGACTCAGTGAGTGCGCTGGCTTTTGTTCCAAGAGAGCTTCTAATTACCTCGGCTAATTAAGCTGTTAATTGAACTGTTGTCTTAATTAAATATCTCCCGATGCTTCCTTGCTCCCAGTGCCTTTCTACTGGAGAAGAGTGGCCGCCGTTACACGTGCCACATCTGAAGAAAAGACGGACTGGTCTGGTCAGCTTATCTTGCTCGACGTTATTAATATTTTGCCGATGGAGACGGCAATTAAAGATTAGTTCTGTTATCAGCTCCAGATATAAATGAAGAAACTAATGAGCTGAAACCGCTTACGGAAGTTATGTCCTTTTTGAATGAGCTCAACCTGATACCTTCAGGAAAATATGATCAAGTTGTAAACCTTAAACTTCCTAGCTTCTTATTCACTTAGCCATTTCAAGGCATATTATTCAGTAACTTCTAAGGGTTATTCAGTAGCCGCAGCTCAACTAATAGGAATGTGTGCACGTCCATATGAGAGGAAGGAATGTAAATCTAGGAATGTCATGGATTAGCATCTGAAGGATTTCTTTTTAATCTATTTTAATTTTGATAATGCAGGTGTTAAAGCTAGTGATAGTGAGCTCCTACTCCATGGTTGCAAATGTGCGCCTGGTAACTGTTTAAGCAGCAGCACATCACACCCATCACATCACACATGCACACAGCACAGCTCCCTGGCCTGCAGACCTGATGAAAGCCAAACACCTGCAACCACAACATCTCTCCCCAGCTCTCTCTGCTTTTCCTTTCCTCTCCTCTCCCACGGGGCCTTGTAGGGGGAGAGGCCAGGCAGCAGCTCTCAGCTGGGTGTCTGACTCAGACACACTTCCTCCACGAGGCCAGCAGTGAGAAGAGGATGAGGTGGGACAAAGACGCCAGCGCAGATGATGCTAACTTTATCATCCGCTTACAGCCTGGTGGCAGATGGTGGACTTGCGACACACACATATACACACACACTGTGCTTTCCCAAGAGTTTCAGCCTCAGGACCATGTGAAAGGGAAGCTTTGTCACAGGACTCCAGATGTCAAAAAAAAAAAAAAAAGAAGACCGGATGAAGTAAGAGCAGTTGCATGAGAGAGAGTGAGAGAGAGAGAGAGAGGGAGAGAGAGTTGGAGTGAGAGAAACTTCATCTACTTAGCATTTCACTCCTGAGAATCATTGACTTTTGTGCAGAAATGCTTAACCAGGGTTAATCTGCTTAGATTGTGTAAAACTGCTGCTGTGACACAACAGATCGGAATCCTTGATGGAAAACCTAAACCTACCTATCTGTCTTTTTGGATATTTTGGCACAACAAAGACATAGCAGAGAATTATAGAAATAAAGGAAGAAAAATAGACATACAGTAAGCGAGAGAGAGAGAGAGAGAGAGAGAGAGAGAGAGAGAACAGCTGCATTATGAAGGTTATTGGTGCTTTTGGCCTGAGCAGCAGGTAGAGCAGAGTCCCATGGAGATTCTAAATGAAGCATTCCAAGTGTTTCCTTGGCAGCAGCATGTACTCAACAAAAACGTACTGCTGACCCAAAGGGAGTGTCCAAAGCGGATCACACCACTGGCTCAGCAGAATACAGACAAAAATTCTGTTTCACAGCACCAGAATATTATGTCCAAAACCATACCAAGTGCATGCACCCCATACAGTATACTACTGTACTGCTATTTTGCCTTCTTCATCCAGCCACTTAATTTAAAGAGAAGTATTGATATCAGTACGGTGTCATAGTGGTTAGCACTGTCACTCTGCACTTCTTCCCCGTGCTTGGTGGGTTTTGTGCCCACAGCCCAAAGACATATACTGTAGTGTGTGTGTGTGTGTGTGTGTGTGTGTGTGTGTGCTGAGTTACCTGGGATAAACTCCAGGCTCTCTGCAACCCCACATAAGATACGCAGTGGACAAATGGATGATTGAACCATATTTTTTCCTTTTTTTTTTTTTTTACGATACATGATTATCTACTCTGTGCTCTGTGCGAAGTTGAAAGCCAATCCCTGATGGATAAATTTCCATCACATTGCCCTGACTTTATTAGCGTTCATGATATTGCTTGCTTCGAAATGTTGTCTAACATTTGAACATGTGTATTTATATGGAGATCAAGTGACACATTAATTGCATCTGAATCCCTTTTGAATCCCATCTGAATTAGGTGAAGTCCGATGGTAGCTTGTTTGTGGCAGGACTCATTTACAGGTTTCACGTCAACAGGGGTGAAAACTAACGCAAAAGCTTTTTTTCAAAGTAAAATGTTTCTGCACCGTCGCCTTGCACCTCCAGGGTCCGGGTTCGAGTCCCGCCTCGGCTCTGTGTGCATGGAGTTTGCATGTTCTCTCTAAGCTTGTTGGGTTTCCTCCAGGTGCTCTGGTTTCCTCCCACAGTCCAAAGATATCCAGATTAGGCTAATTGGCATTTCCAAATTGCACATAGAGTGTGAGAGAGTGTACAGTATTTGTGTCCCATGTGAAGGATTGGCACCCTATCGAGGGTGTACCCTGCTTTGTGCCCCAGGTTTCCTGGGATAGGCTCCAGGCCCCCTGCACCCCTATACACAGGACCATGTGCTGTTATGAAATCATTGTTGGTAAGGAGGTATTATCCTATATATAAAAGAATATATAAACTAAAAATATTGGCCCCTTAGAGTGGACCCTGAAGACGTCATTGTGTAGATTGGATAAAAGCAAGAGAATCAATAGAACTGTTCTCAGATCAGTACAAAAATCTCACCCTCTATTAAAACTCGAGCACACAGTACCGGTTAAGAAACGATACAGCAGCCGTGTATATACGGAAAAGAGGGGGGAAAAAAAGCTATATATCACGTGTGCTATCAGCCAAACGGAAAGCTGCTTGGCCCGCAATGTGATTTAGCACTTCTGTTTGAATGGCTGTATTTCATTGATGAGGAAGTTCAACAGCAATTAGGGTGCTCTGGATGTCTGGCAACACTGATAACTATGTTATCATATCTCTGCATTTCACATCTTGTCGCAAATGTTTCGGGAAAAAAATAGCGTTTCAACATGCTTGCCCTTGTGAAAGTCTTTAAAAGTTCCCCTAATTAAAGGAGAAGTTCAGTGGCGAGTGCTTTGTCACAGCCAGCAGCTAGCACAGATAATGTGAGTACAAGGAAAAAGCATTAGGTCAGTGAGTTTACAGAAGAACTAACATCTCATTTTCATTTCATTTTTTCATTATTTAACACTAAATAGCTTGTGCTTCCTGCAGGAGTGTTGAATTAACCGAATAAGCAAGGTATTAGCATTGGGATGGTTGGAGCATCATATTGTCTATTAAGTAGCTAAGTATCAGCAATGGCCATCAGAGGGTGAGGCATAGTTGTCTTTATGTGCCATGTGTGTTCCATCACATTCATTCTTTTTAAATATGAGAATACGTGATGCCCTGTAGTTAGTGGTTTCTGAGTTGAATTCCTGTCCCATACCCAGTGTTTCGAGTACTTCCTTTGTATCCGCTATCTTGTCCCATTTTCTTAAAACAAACAAAAAAAAGAAACGATTTAAGTCCCATACTAGCCTAGTGCACTACTGTAGGATTGGATTCTAAGCGACTTCCCGTGTTGAAAGACATATCTCTGCGATTTTCGTATAATCCATCACATTCTTCTCAAATGGGATTTTTGTGTATTAAGTTGGCATTGGAGGTTAGCGTTTCTGTCAAGTTCCCAATTATCACTGATTGAGTCAATGGGAGTGAATAAAACATCATTTGCTCTAAGTAGGGAAAATGAGACCCAACTGGTGAGTGTGTGTCTGTACGTGTGTGAGCATGTCAGGCTGTGTTTCTTCATTTGGGGAACTTTTGACAGTCTTGTGTGTGTGTGTGTGTGTGTGTGTGTGTGTGTGTGTGTGTGT
>QMIH01000678.1:256126-278840 GCA_003987875.1 Clarias batrachus | reverse complement strand
TGTGTGTGTGTGCGTGTGCGCGTGTGCGTGTGTGCGTGTGTGTGTGTGTGTGTACGCCTGTTCCAGAGTTGCGAGAGCGCAGCATATGGCTCCTCTCTGTGTGGGTTTGCGATGAAGTGTGACTTTGCCTCTGGTTGTGCTACTGATGTTTTACCAAGTCAATAGCCAACCGGTGAAGTCAGGCTGTTCAGTCAGCCCCCTCACACCACCCCGAGAAAGAGACACGCACGCTTTTATTAGATAAACAAGTATGCCTTATTACAATGTAATGTACGGTACCAATATCTGTGATTTAATACTTGAGCTGAATAAATATTATACCAAACAGGCATGTTTCTTTTTTACTACATCTATTAGATATTGACGTTTATCAGACACATATCGAGTCTATTCTTTATATTCTTTTCTATTTCCGTACACTTTGAAGTCAGCCAGCTGCTGTTGCTGAGTCAGGTCATACCCATATAAAGGTCCTTTCTCCCATTGTGAAATGGCAACAACCTCACATATGGATGCACACACCATTTCCCAAGCACCGCACTACCACCGCGGCACTGTTCACTTTCTTTATCTCCACACACACCGCTTCACAAGACATTTTCCTCCCCCTTAATGGATTTCAAAGAACATCTGCTTTCCATTCCTCAACCTCATGGGATTTTCATTTAGCCAAGTTAATTACTCTATCAAGCTCGCTTCATTATCATATTGTGCTTCACTCAAAAAAAAAAAAAAACTAGGGGAAAAAAAAAAACCTGTGCCCTGGTACTGGGGCTGTGGTTCAGCTCCTGTGGATGATGACATCCCCGTTTGAATGAGCCAATGTCAAGACAGCTCAGGAAATTATAACTTTGTCTGACTCTGGCCCCAAGTTCCCAGTGTGTTAGGTAGGAAACCTATCTCGGCTAATAGAGCTTCTGTTAGCAGGATCATGCTGCAAAATGTCTCAAAGGGACAAGACGGAACATGTGTTGATGCTGATGAACAGCAGTTCAATTAATCAGAGTATGATCTCCATGTTCTAGTTTTAATACAAACTGATCCCACGGGTCCAATAATGTGATGACTTTCTCATTGACCTTTACCGACCTTTATCGTCAGACTAAATCTCAATCGCTAGGCTGTGATCCATTGAGTGCATTATGTTCATAAAACAGATTTAACAAGTTATAAAGTTCGAATCTCTCCAGTGTTTCTTTTGGCTGCATTTCAGCACATTTCCAGTGTTAAAATAGAACAGAAACGCCAGTACAATAGATGTGAATTGTTAATACCCATGGCTTGTTGGGAAGAGCAAGGCAAATCAAAACCATGTGGAAGATTAAAGAGTATATCGACAAGCTTGAATGCTGAGGATTTAATTAGATAATTAAATAACTGATGCTAAATCAGATTGCATTTGATTTATGGTGTTCCAGTAATTCGGCAATTATAAGTTCTGCTACGATTTTTTAAAACTTTCATTCTTCAGTGGGAGAAATGTAAAATTACATGTGCTCCTGCAAAACCCGGTCTCATTTAGATTAGAAGAAAAATCATCCTCATGCAGAACAGTCATTTGTAAAGCTTTGACGTTTTGCCTCTAGATTATACTTCTCTACTCATCTTTCTTTTGCGCAAAACTTCACTTTAAAAAAAAAAAAAAACTAAAAAGAAATGTGTTGTTGTGCAGACTGGAATAAATAAAACCTGAAAGGTGCCTCTCAGCTTTCATTAATTATTAGCAACACTGCTGCTTCTGGGTGAAGTAACGCTCTTTAAAGTTTTGATCAGATCGTGTTCACTAATTACATTCATTTTTTTTTTTTCTTACCCCATCAATCATTTGAAGAGAAGTCAACAACAACACAAAGTGAATACCCTGAAGTCTTATCAAATAACAGCGATAATTACATTATCTACTTACTGTAATTGAAGTGACCTTTAATATGCCGCCATAGTTGTATTCGTCTTTTTCCAAATATAATCCTTTAAATGAATTATACACTCGGTATTTCAGAAGAGCGGTGATGCATCGGGGAGCAGATGGCTTGGGTGGTGCACTAACTGCTGCAAATTGTCAAGACGAAAATGGATGCACTAAATATGGCCATGATGGTGTTTGCAAGAAGACAGAACGACCGGCAGTGGATGAGAAGATGATGGCACCCGAATATGCCATCTGACTCCCGATTTCACCTCAGACCTGTGATGAGGACGAAGTTAGAGTTATCGAGGTGGTGACCTCACAGGAGGTTAGGTCCTAGTCCATTTTAAGGCAACTGCAGCCTTAGCGCAAATGCTACACATTCATTTCACAACCAGCGCGTGACCTAATTAGAATGGAGAAGGTAAATATATATCTCCTGCCAGTGTGTAGGCATGAGAGACAGAGAAAAGGAGAGGAAACAGAAGTGAATAGAAGACATATGCCCAGGAAAAAAAAAAAAAGGGTGAGTGAGTGTGGTTTCTCCAGGCGACAAGGATTGATGGCTGCCACACTTGCATGGCTGGCATGAACACTTGCCAGGCAGCTCGTCTTCGGGCTTCCGCTCCAGCTTAAAAAGCTTGTGTGTGCTAATGGTTCTGAGCGCTCCCCCGCGCCTCCTTTTATTACCTTGTTGACACCAGCTGCTAGTTTTTAAGCACTTTTAAACACGTGTATAAGTAGTGGCTCAAATTGCAGAATTAATGCTGTTATTTCACAGCACATTTTTTTCCAAACACAGGTGGGAATAGGACCCTTGCAGTAGAATATAAACCCATCCTCAACGATATGAAATATGAAGGACTTTAATTCCCACCGGGCCCCAATTTCCAGCTGTCTGTTAGTTCTGTTACCGTCCCAAAGTAAACTTTTCATACGAGGGGCGTTCAAGTCAAACTGGGACTTTTGATTTTCTTTTGATTCATATAATCACATTAATGCATTTATAATATTTGCCTAGTGCTTGGTGCCAGAGAAAGGTAGCCTCACAAGTGATGTGTAAATTGCTTGGAGCGAGGTCAGGACAGTACGGGGAATGTGGCAATGACTCTCAAGCAAGTCCCTGTAATGTGCAAGTGGTGTTCGTTAATGATTGTGTGTATAGTTCCGACAAACAGACAGAGGTGGGTAGAGTAGCTGTACTTCAAAATGTATTCAAGTAAGAGTAGCTGTACTTCAAAATGTATTCTAGCTGTACTTAAAAATGTAGTAGTGAGTAACTGAGTAACTGTTTTATTCGCAATGTCTGATTTATATATATATATATATATATATTTGGGCATCATATTCATAGACTGTTAAAGTGTTAAAGTAACATTATATGTACAATTAAAGTTAACGTATAATCATACAAACATGAAAAAAATGCATTGTATACTAACCGAAAGATCTCACTAGCAGCAGCATGAATTTCTGGGAGTTCCGCAAAATTAGAGAAAGATGCGGAAACTTTTGTTTGCGCATGCGCAGTGAGCGTATGTAGGACGGATTCACAGGTAGGATGAATTTATAGAACACCGACTGGAGGTTGTTTTTTTTTCCCCGTTATGCCGCCTGACCTGATTGGACAAATGGAGTCATGTGATTGTTGTTGCTGCGTCTGATTGGTGAAACCGTCATGCGGCAGCTCTACCGGCTGCATGGGTAGAATAATTGATTAGGAATGGAGCAGAGTCAGAGTGGCGTTTCTTCTTCACAAATCTACTCGAGTAAAAGTAAAAAGTATGGTGCGGTTAAACCACGCATGGAAGTAATTTTTTTTTTAACCAAAAAGTTACTCAAGGAAATGTAACGTAGTAAATGTAACTCGCACCTCTACAGACTCTACTATGCATCTTTTCTGCACGTTATCCTTCGTTGTTCCATTTGCTGAATGTTAATGGGAATGCATGCAGTGGGCGCCAAGACACCTCAGCCAGGACCATCGTTCATGGACATATTTTCTCCAATTTTTTACTTTGGCGAAGAATATCATCCCCCTAGAGTGCTTGAAGTCTTCAGTAAATGTCAGCCTTTTTTTTTTTTTTTTTTTTACCTGCATTCAGGAGATATTTCATCACAAGTCCTGGTTTGACTCGAATGCCCCTCGTATTTACATGAATAAATAGCTAAATGATTGTTGTGTAGTTAAAGTGTTGTGTAGTTCCTGAGTGGAGAAGTTAATTAAACTAAATCATTGATGTGAATCAAGTTGGTATTTACAAGACGTGACAGATAGGCAGCTTCAAGTAATACAGTATATAAATAAAATATTTCAAACCAAAAGTGCAGTTCATTTATCAAGCTGGATATGAATGAGATTGTTTCTAATTCTTTTGCAGGAGCATTTACACGCAAAATGACAAAATGTCTATTTGTAGTTGTCAGCAATGGCAGAGCTACAGTATGAGTTATGAGAACATTTAGCACACACCATGCTTAGGATGTACTCTTTCTTTAGTCATTACAGCTCTGTCAGCTTTGCCTTTTATGGGGTTCCGTACGCCTCGGTCAATGTAAATGAGTAATTTTGTTAAACGCTTGGTCATTTTAAAGAGATTGACATTTATTAGCATGACATGAGCATGAAGAAAATCACTCACTCTAACTCACTCACTCATCGTCTATACCACTATATATCCTGTATACAGGGTCGCGGGGTACCATCGCAGGGCTACACACACTCACGCTCATTCACACACTACAGGCAATTTGGAATTTGCATGTCTTCTGACTTTGGGAGGAAACCTGAGTACTCGGATGAAACTCACCAAGCACAAGGAGGACATGCGAACACACAAACCATAGAGGTGCCAGGGGACAGCGCTAATCAGTGCTAATCATTGTTGCCAAACCTTCTGTAATTCTGTGGAGAATGTTTACTCTAAAACATTTACAGTTAAACTTAGTAAAAATATTTGAATGCCTGAAAAAAAGAATCGTTAAATATGGACAACTTTTTGCCTATATGCTTTAACGTTTACATTTAATGTAAAAAAAAAAAATATATATATATATATATATATATATATTGGTTGTTAAGATTAGCACTGCTGTATATGAGACATAAGTGAACTACAAATAAAGATCAGTGCAAAACTGTACAAACGTACAACTGAAGTATTTCTGCACACTGCTGCTTCTTTGCCTTTTGTATGATTACGCACCACCCTTCTCGTATCTTGCCTTTCCTCGTCTGTGTGTGTTTTGGGAAGGAAGGGAGCCCTTAAGGGCTTCTAATTAGAAGAAAACCAATATAATTAGGAGATGACAATGGGTGGGAGCTTTTTGGGCAGAAAATTGTCACTTCAGGCTTATGGAACGGTCAGGATGCATCTCTGACTCCAAGCACAAGCACTAGCATAACAATTAGGAGGCTGTGATTTGCGAAATCACACATTTTACATATTGCGCACAAGTGTAAAGAGCTCCAGCCCAGAGATTCAGAGAGAAAGTGAGCACTGTTACTTAGTCATACTATTGTGTGTCAATTAAAATACAGTTTAAATCAAGTAATCAGGTCCAGATAGATTAACTTAAGGATTTGTTTGCAACAAAGGAAATATTAGTTACTTAGTAGTGGCTAATTAGCACCAGTTAGAAATTGCTCATTGGTGAATTACACTGCTTTTTTCTCACATACTGTAGTTTTACAGCTTCATTACCAGTTTGTCGCTTATCACAGCTTTTTAACTAACTTGATTCTGAAGTAAGAAGATCTGGAACATATTTAACAGTTCATTCAGTATTTTTTATGTTAGAGCATTAATCAGAGGTGGCATGGTGGCTTAGTGATTAGCATTGTCACCTTGCGGCTCCGGGTTCCGGGTTCGATTCCCACCTCGGGTCATGTTCTCCCTGTGCTTGGTCGTCTGGTTTTCTCCCACAGTCATCTCCAAATGGGTATGCATGTGTGCCTTGCCGTATATCGGCCCCCTCTCCAGGGTGTACCCTGCCTAAGGCCATGTACACACGTACCCTGTTATTTTTAAAAACTGAGATCCACATGCAAACGCAGGTTTTGGCTTTGAATACTGAGCTTTTGGAAAACTTCATCCAAAGTGAAGATTTTCCAGAGCTGCCATTTTCAGTGGTGTTGGGTGGACTGGGAAAATGGAGATTTTGGCTTGTTGTAACGTCACCTTATGATATCATTCTCTGTGTGCTCTCACCTTGATTTGATGTCAGCTTTGTTTATGAGGATATTTGTGCAATCGTTTACTTACATACAATAAACTAATGACTAGTGTTAGTTGCTTACTGGACTTTTTACATGCATGTACATACACATGCAGCTACGGAGACACAGACCCCGCAGACAGCATTGCTGGTGTTGAACTTCTACAAAGTGCAACTGGTAATAACTTTTTGTCTAGGCTTCTGATGGACCGCTGTTGCTTATGGATGTTCCTAACAGCACTTAACAGGGCGTTTTGCGGTTTCATTTGGACTAAGATATTTTTAAACGCAGATCTTGTGGACAGAATTTTTTTTTTAATAAATAATTTGTGGACATGTGGACATGGCCTAAGTCTCCTGATCTTTCTCTCCTGAGATAGGCTCCAGACACCCTCCCCGACTATGTACACAGGACAAAGCGGTATAGACAATGCGTGAGTGCAAGTTAACCAGACTGAATGCTTGAATACTCACAAACAACACAAAACACTTAGCAGAAGTGTGTTACTAGGGCTTGCATTCACAGAACAAGTCAAATTAACTGATTCTAATATGTAAAAATGTTATATTTTTGTGCCTGCTCATTCATTTCACACATGGATATGATTTTAACAAACAAATTTGCTCACGATTCTGCTCAGAAGGCAAAGCTGTACTTGTTAAAAGCTACTGCGAGCACTGCTATGAGATCCTTATGCTGCCACGCTGACTGATGATGTCAGCACCCCACGCATCTGCGGAGGCTAAAATTGCATGAACTCCGATCTGCCCATTCTCATACAAGTCACATGACTGTGTATTGGGCATGTATCTGATCTAGGACCACATAGAAATTGACTCAGATCTGATCTGAAAAACATCAGATTTGTGCATTCAAGGCAGACGTAAAAATATATTTTTCCTTAAATAAAAAAAACTTTTAGCAATAAAGTTTTCATTTATAAATAGTTTACATGATAAATGTACTGGCACTGTCCTATGGAACCAAGATCTAATTAGTTAAATAAAAAGAAAAAGATCAAACCGATGTCTGAGAAGGAGTAACCGTGACTCCAGAAGGTCTTTGTGTGTGTGTGTGTGTGTGTGTGTGTGTGTGTGTGTGTGTGTGTGTGTGTGTGTGTGTGTGTGTGTGTGTGTGTGTGTGTTGCGCGTGTGTGTGTTGCGCGTGTGTGTGTTGTGCGTGTGCGTGTGTGTGTGTGAGAGAGTGCTCTGGTGTGTTTTGTTAAGAAAGAAGGAAGATCCGAGGCCTCAGGAAAGGCAAATACGAATTCCAACGGGTGCCAGAAGCACCTGCTCGATTTACATTTCCTAATTGCAAAGGAATGAGAAGGTAAGAATGGAAAGGGGAAAATATTTCCATCAATGCTGACACTGACAAAGCAATGAAACATGGAAACATTGCCTGTACATGCCTTTTAGCTGGTGAGTTGATGGAGAAGGTTCACATTCAGGGTCACATTCTAGGTCAGTATCATTTCTCAATACCACATTGTGTGTAAACAGTCGCTGTTAAATGTATTGTAGCCACAATTGTACAAGTATAACAAGTTGTTTCTGAAATTGCACTGGTTTCTTTACATTATTTTTTTTAATTATTATTTTAAAAATGGTTTAAAAAAAAAAAACGTAACATTTTATACGAAGTGAGTTGTGCATACTCACTAATTTGCCAGTGTGAGATTGTATCGAAAGTGTTCAGCCCTCACATCAGAGCTCTAACTTAATAAGATCCCAAAGAAAACTCATTAAGTTGTATGTATCAGTCTCATTCATTTTATCAGCAGCTAGTAAGTGTGTATGCAGGTAACATACAAAGAATAAATGCGTAAATTGCATCAAATCTCATAGAGATGGCAAAATTGCCATAACTGTGGGTAATTATGCATTATGCCAGGAAACCACATCCGAACATTTGTATAGAACAGATGTGAACACAACATTACAGATTGCAGACATAAATGCAGCGCTACATTCATGACCTATTGTATAGCATTTCGATTTTTGTTGCATTAAATCTCAAATGTATAAACAACGAAACCAGAGTGGTTTAAGGTAAACGTATAAAGCCATTTTGGAAAATCATCTTCATTTGCTTTTAAATAAAGCAAAGGATGTCTTTACTAATTTTATAACTTGCTCTTCCTGTGTATTAATTTCTGTACAGAGTCACTGTTCCTGAAGTGACTTTCAGACTTAGTCACACTGCAGGTGCTTAATCAATCTAATACCTTGTTCTATATTTTGCACTTTTGGGTGAAAAGCCCCAAAATGCCTACTGTTTATGGGCAATTATCTTTAATTAACTTTAATTCCAGGCTCATTGTCCAATGAAAAATGGGGATCTACATTAATCCAGTGATTCTTTTTATAATCAATTACATAATATTCACTTAATTTTTCATTTTTTAATTTAGGGGCCACATGAAATTTTTACTTATTATGAACAGAATTTTGACACAATTCTTTATCCAATCTAAAACCAAGCCTCATGGAATTGTTAGTGCAAAATCTGTATAGTGAAAATTGACAGGTTTGTTCTGAAGGCTTCCAATGGCTCATATTCTACTCCGCAGCTACTAAATGCTTTTTCTAGATACTGTCATTATTATCAAATTCTATATGAACTAGGATGTTTAATGTTAGTACTGTATATTGAGTTATATGAAAATATTGAAAAATATGCCATTTTGATAAACTGGCAACTAGCGGACATCCATCCATCCATTGTTAATAGCCTGCATCCTGTAATCATCCTGGGGTCACAGGGGCTCTTGAGCCTATCCCAGTGAGAAACACAGACACTCACAAATCATGTTATACACTATGGGCAAATTTCTATCTCCTATCATCCATCATTTTTTATTTTTCCACATGGACCTCAGGAGGAAATTGGAGTACACAAAGAAAACCCACCAAGCCCTGGGAGAACTTGCAAACTCTATGCACACAAACCGGAGATGAGATTCGAACCCCCAGCCTTGCAAGGGCAAGGTGACGGTGCTAAGCACTAACTTGCCTTGCTACCCAATAATGTGTTACTTATCAACTCTAGTATTCTGGGTAGAGTGAGGCGTACTGTATATGACTTTTTCAAGCTTTTGTAGACAATATGAAAAGTGGAGATGTGCTGTTTTCATCAGGCATTGACAAGTTGTTCCCTTGATTGTTGAAAAACCTGGACCAAGCTGAATAGCGAGGTCATCTCCGTCACCTAAATCCCAGGCCCCCTGAGAGAAGTTAAATAAAAACAACACCTGCACTGGGTGAAGTCACGGCCATGATGGTATACCAATCACCTGGGGTAAAAACCTTCCCAGACTCTCTCTCTCTCTCTCTTTCTCCATCCCCCTTATTGGCTTCATTTCTACACCCTCCCTCCAAGACCCACAAAAAGTGTTTTGTTGTCCATGGCTCAGGTTGCAGAGGACTGCAGCAGTGACAAACCATTAAACAATGGTGAGAGCAAAAGGAAAAGAGTGAGAGAAAAGGGAGGAGGGAGTCTAAGGGGAAAGCTGACTACAGGGTCAGAAGTCTCAGGTGACACAGGTGCTGTTTCGGGCTGAGATTGCCGCGGGAGTCATGGAGTCATGGCGTCATGGGGGCCTGGCTGTTTGCAAAGAAGAGGAGTCCACCTGATTAGCGCTAATGCGCTTGTAATGCTGAACAGCAACGTTAGCAACAGCAATGTGCAGAGAACAGCTGGGACACACACTCCTTCGAGAATGTAGAAGGAGAAAGATTCAGAGTGATTGGTGATGGCAGATACAGCAGGCACATGCTGTCATGCTCTTTAAACAGTATCATAGATCCACACAAGGAAAACCGAGTGCTGCTGCGTCTCACAGAAGGATAAATGATAGCATTACAAACTGCGTTTTTTCGGAGGAGGAGGGGGGGTGTTTCTTTTTCTTTTAAGAGCTAAATAAAACGTAATATAGGAGCATATGAATATGGCGAATGTTTAGCCAAGGAAACCTGCCTTGTTGTTTTTCCAGTTGCTCTTGAGAGCTATTTTTCTACATTCACCAAAGAACAAAGCTGTCGCTCTTGTTAGGTTTAGTCACAAGTCACAAGGAGGAAGCTGCCAACAGAAGCAGGCTCAGTGTAAGAGACACCTGACAATAGGTGAGACATGTAGCCTGTCAGATTTCTTTGTCATGGTCGCCTATCCCCTGAGGTGACAACACCTGCAAGCTGAAATCCATGTCGTTTCTCGCTCTCACGCTAAGCTGAGCAAGAAGCGAGAAGCAAGAAGCCTCATGGAAAGCGAAATCAGGTGAGGGCGACATTGCTATAGATAGAGCCACTCCCTCATCCTGACATTCATCTCTCAACAACGAAATTTGAGTTTCTTGTCTATATTGGCCTCGTCCTTCAGGTATAAACCAGTCCTGCTAGACCATAGAGTCAATCAGGAGTTCCCTTAAATAAGAGAAGTCAAAATAGAAAAGGCAATTAGGAGGATTCTATAGCAGGCAGAAAAGCAGGAGGCGGTTTCTCGAGGTGACTTTGTTGCAACCACACCAACACAACGCACAAATTCAAGTGGTAATAGAAGCCTCTGGGGTCTGTGCATCCCAGAGCAATCCTCATATGCCTGCAGTGGTTGGTCGGGGAGCCGAGAACAGCAAGAAGCTAAATGAGGAAAGATGCAGCACCTGAGGCCCGGGGCCACTGAGCCTTCATCTTGGAGTGTTTTAGCAACCTGAAAATATCCCTGCTCGAGTGCAACGACAAAGTGTTGCAAAGATGATCAACTTTATGTATACACTGCTACTGGGGAGTAACACATCTGGATCTGTTTTAACATTCCAAATAAATTCCCCATTCGTATTTAAACCAAAGGTAGGTGTGACTATCCACGAAGGGTTTTGATTAGGTAAACATGAAATACACCACTATGCTTCCAGAAAGGTTTGAATCAAATGCTCAGCTAAATTACTAATAAGAAGCAAAAGATACATATATACAATTTAAATCCAATTCATACAGTTATGATTCATGTTTATCTTGCAAGTGTCATATTTTACCTCTTGATAGATCTCAACATAATTCCCAGGAATCCGGGACAACGGATATATATATATATATGTATATANGAGAGAGAGAGAGAGAGAGAGAGAGAGAGAGAGAGCATTCATATTTAGTTGCATATAACCAGAAAATATTAATATACTGTAACAAGGAAATAATCAACACATCAACATATAAGGACAGGTCATATTATCATACAGTGTGTTTATGATAAGGATCTGCATAAAGCGTTTCATGGGAACTGCTCTCAGTTTCGCGAAGCTGCAACACTGACCTTTTTCCCATGAACAGAGGAGCTCCTATTAAAAAGCTAATACTTAACCAAGATTGACTAAACATTTACTCATGGATCAGCACCCACTGAATGAGTCATTTATTTGAAATAGAAATTCCTAGTTTGCCCTTCTATAACTGGACATTACTCTTTTAATTTGTAAATGCAGCTTGCATCATAGAGGCACTGTGTTCAATATTGTTTTATTAATTATTTTCGGGGGGGRAAAAAAAAACAAAGGTAGCAGTCTGGCTTGCATATTCTAGTTAAACATCAAACTTCAAAGCCAAGTATTTAACTCATAACAGTCAGTGATTTAAGTAAGAGAAATTTTCAGGGACGTAACAGATAGCAACATTCTTCGACAGCGTCCTCTACTAGCGCTGATCAAAGCGCTCCTAGCCGTTTCACTCACTCCAGCGAAAATTAGTTCAGGATCCCAGGCGTAATTTCACTCTTTTCCTGTCACCTTGTAACCAAAACAATCAGCAAGCCTCCCCCTCTCCCTCGACATATTTTCATTTGCTTTTGCTCTTCTGCAGGGAAATCGTGGCTATTAATTTCATTTGGATTCCATTAATTCACATTTCTGCCATGGATCCCCTCTGTCTTTAATCATCACTTCACCTCGTTGCCAGCAGTGGCCTCAGGTGGGTCCGGAGTGGAGGGTCACAATGTGTTCCTGCAAAATGGCTGACAAAAACAGGTCATTCATCTCAATCACTCGCTCTTGGATTGGTGTCACCCAAACCACCACAGAGTTCAGTCATGACAGAGCATGCTGCGCGAGATTATACATCCGCAATGGGCGAGGAAACAAACCAACTCTATAAAGAAATTTTTCTTCCCCCAACTGGGGAAAGAAAAATGCTGTTTACAAGAAACAATTTGTTAAATGTGCTGGGAAAAAAAGGAGGAGAGTGGAGCAAAAATACTCTGCATGCTTTAAGGGCCATTGCGAATGCATAATTGTTCAAGGAACGCGAATGATTTGAAAATGCAAGAATATCAAGGCCAACTTACTACACCTGATAAAGGAGACAAGACGCAGTGCTGTAGAAGGGGACATTCATCATAGAAAAAAAATAATAAATGAATGACTTAGATTTAAGAGAGACTAAGGGAAAAAAAAAGAAGGTCAGTACAGAGGGATAGTGAAAAGAAGACATTCATAAGACATTTAATTGAAATATTCCTCAAGGTACTGCGTGAGGCTAGTTTTGATGGTTTTTGGGGGTTTTGAACTTCATGTTCATCAAGTTTGGAGGTTTCTAATGTGATGAGACACACAATTGATGAGACAAAATAAAAAGCACTAAAAGACCGTGAACCTGTCGACGAATACAGTCAGGTGCATAGGTAATTGGACGGCTACACAATCTTTATCATTTTTATAAACCACCATGATGAATTTAAAACAATATAAGTTTGATTGAAGTGTAGATTTTCAGCTTTAATTAAATGGGTTTAATGGGGTTTAAGCTATTGCAATTACCGACCGTGGACATATCTATTTTAAGCGATCCCTCAAAAATAATTAGACAAAGTAATGAAATTCTAAATATACTTCATAATTTTAAACACTTGCCTGAAGCCTGGAAGCCATTTACATCACCAAATGCAGAGTTTCCTTCTTTGATATGCTTTGCCAGGTCTTTATGCAGCCGCCTCCTGTTGCTGCTTGTTTGTGCTTCTTTCAGCCTTCAGTTTTGTTTTCAGTAAGTAAAAGGCATGCTCAATTGGGTTGAGGTCAGGTCAGGCCACTGCCTCAGCCATTTAAGAACATTCAGTTTCATTATCTTAAAAACCTCTTGGGTTACTTTTCCAATATTGTTTTGATCATTATCTGAAGCACTGTTCCCTTTTTGCAGCATTTGACTGAATCTAAACAGAAAGCAAACAACATTGGGCCAGTTCCATTCACAGCTGTCCATGTTCATGCCGTAAAGCTGCCTTCACCATGTTTGGCTACCTATGTGTAATAAATTGGATCATGGGCCCTTTCTTCCTTTCTAGATACTCTTCTCTTGCAAGTTAATCTTGGTTTGATCTGTTTAAAAAATCTTGTTCTGGAACTGGGTAGTTTTTTTCTTTGTTTGTTTGTTTGTTTTTTAGTCTAATTTGACCTTCCCCCCCATTTGTCCCTCAATGCTATCACTGGGATTTGTTTACATGGAGAGATCCATTGATTGTAGACTTTGACAATGATACCCCAATGTCCTCAAGAGTGTCCTTGACTTGGCTAGATTTCATGAAAGTACAGTCCTTTCCTTCGTCAAGGAAAGAATTCTGCATTCCGCCTCTTGCTGAGCTCATCAGTGCATACCTTCTTTTTAAGAATGTAYCAAATTGTTGATTTGGCCACACGCAAAGTTTCTGCTATCTCTCTGAATTTCCCACACATATGATGGTTTGTATGCTTGTATCATGATTTTCCATGAAAAGCTACCAAATGCTAATTCAACACTTGAAACAATTCCGGAGATTTTATCTTCTTGATTTGGCATAAAAGAAAATTCACCACACGAGTCAATTGTATAATAATTTTTGAGCCCATAAAAATGGAGGGCCTATATAAATCAATTCATTCAATTCCTGAACAGTTGATGCAATGTCCTGACTTAAAAATTGAAAGTCTCCGCTTCAGTTACATCTTGCGAATGTATTCCGATTTTATTGTACATTGACAAAATTAATACACCATATAGGTTTTGAATGAATATTCTCTCACAAATTAAGGAATTTGGAATTCTTGAACGGTTATAAATCGGCAAGTGTGATACTACTTTATGTTGGTTTTCTGTCACAGTGTCTTCCGTGGGCTCAACATAATGAGTCTGAAGTGGAATATTAACAGCTGAAAACCCACCACTGCAATACCACAATTGAATCATTTTCTTATCCCAAACTCCAAATTTTAAAGGCAGTGTGTGCATGTAGCGCAGCTTTATGCATGCAGCAACTGAGTGAGCTGCAGCCAAAAGCCCTTAGTACTGTGACAGAGCAGATGCTAACAGTAATGACAGTGGGGATTATCCAGTAATTGTGGAAGCATAAATCATTCCGGTCAGGCACAGACAGAGGTGATTAGAAAGAGAGACTGAGAGTAAAGGAGCATCTGTGGTCTTTACAGAAATGTCATGGTCCTGCTTCAGCCGTCATTTTTTTGTTGCTAATAATTTCACAGAGTGATCAAATTTCGCCATCAAGTTTATAAATGTGATTCGGGATGTGATTCCGAGCTACAAATCTGCGCAAAGAAACCATTCTGCGCGATAAAGAACCAGTGTTGTTTTTTTTTTTCTTTCTTCTTTTTCATTCTGTCTTACTTTCTTTTTCTGTCTCCTGGTTTTCCTTACTGTTTTCCACACATTATATTTTGCCTTCCATATTCAGAAGACCAGGACGATTTAGTGTAATCCAGGAATTCTCATTTTTCACAGTTAATCATGAACCGCTGTTAATTGAACCAGAATTTTCACAGTTAAAATGCAGCGGTGGAGGGTTGCTTATCCTAACAAGTGGTTTCCTTCACATGCATTTTTTTTTTTCTTTTACTGCGATTATATGAACAATGCCGATCAATATGCAAATAATATCAATGCATATAATTAATAAATTTATAAATGCATTTCCAAATGTGTCTACCTTCTATAAGGGGCAAAAATGAGGCTCATGAGAACATGAGAAGATTAGAAAACAAATCACCTGGCCTTTTTCAAGGATTCCACTGTCCACTTTTGGTGACTTTTGAGTCTTAAACTCTTCTGCTGTTGTAGGCCATCCACCTCTGTGTTTGACTGGTTGTAAAGTGTGTTTATTTGAGTTACTATACCGTACGCCTCCTGTTCTGCTCTGAGCTCTCTCTCTCTCTCTCTCTTCAGATAGATCTTCCAGCCTTATGCATTTTGTAATGAATGCTAAAAGACATTTAGGAAAGTGGCAAATGGTGTATTGCATAATTCCTATGAATAAAAAGCAGAACGTAGCATACGGAGCATCATCAGGATTCACAACATACTGCACATTTCAAATAATTCATGTCTATGAATTGCATCTCTGAGGTAATTTTACCCCCCCTGGCCAAAACACAATTTTACAGATATTGTTGGAACACAATCTCCCCAGGCCTGACTGACTAAACTGGCTCTGCTCAAGACTAACGTGGCAGAACTATAATTATAGTTGCATTTCTATAGATTGTTTAGCCCAGCTATGTGATTATTATTGAAGGAGTTATGTGTCATAATAAATGTCTCCTACGAGGTGGCAAAAAAAAAGCATGCATGCTGTCAGAGACAGTGACAGTAATGACAGGGAAGTGTAGAAAATCACTGGCTTTCTGTTTGAAATTATTATCAGCAAATGGTAAGTTTTTTTATTGCAATTAAAAAATATATATCTTGACTTACCTGTTCTTTATGTTAAATGTTTTACTGCAAAGATTAAAACTGATCACTTACATTTTACAGTCAGAATTTACCTCACACAGAAGTGCAGCTCGTATGTCTGTGTGGAATGTGGCATGTTGTCCTTACGATCTTGGTTTTTCTCCAGGTTTTCTGCTTTCTTCCCAACATGCAAAAACATGATTTAAAATGGTGACATTTATATTGTGTACATGCACCCTGTTTTTTTTCCAAGTATCTATCTGAGTTACTGATAAACCGTCTTTTAAAGTATTTTAAATACATTTGAAGCTGACACTATTTATAACATGAATGTCTAGGTGTAGTAAAGATTGGTTTTCTGCAGAAATCTAAAACACTCTACTTATTTAATTTTTTACCGGAATGAATTGATAATGAATAAGTACTGTAAATGTACAATTCATCCGCTATGTTCCGCTGACTTACAAGTTCGTGAATCCTTCGAGGCACTACAAGTCATAAACTGTTTGATCAATTTATTTATAGTTATTTATATAATTTAATAGCATAATTTATTAAATTCAATTATAGTAAACATTCGACTGGTTTCAGTACTGGAATACAGCTAGAATGTTGAAATAACTTGGTCTGTTTTATGGAAAAATATCTTTAGGAACTTAGAGTAAAGAGCAACAATGCAAGTAGCGGCTTTTAATTTTATTTCAAGCGAGCTGTCGCTTTTCAGATGCTAAAAATAAATCATTGATTAAGTTTGTTAAAAATTAAAGGTTTAAAATTCCAATTCTCAGTGCAGTATTGTGTTGAAATCTACCCAGGGAAATGTGCCTTTTTTCTGTTGTTCTTTAACACAGGAAGAAAAAAAATATAATAATAATAATAAGTGCAAGATTATTAATATACAGAAGCTAATGGAAAGGAAGCCCTGGACATGATGCCGTGACTTATTGATAGTGACAAGATTGTATAGCTATTTTAGTGACTCTGATTTGCTTCGGTAAACTACCTGGTTGCTGCCATTGCTATCTTCTATAAAGCAAATTTGACTTGATTTGACTTGTAAACAGTCACACATGAACATAAGCAACCTAAGTACGCTACCAGCGGTCTGGTGGTGTAGTGGTTAGCACCTCCAGAGTCTGACTTGGATTCCCAGACAGGTCTGATTTTTGGTGTTCTCAAATTGCCAATAGTGTGTAAATGAATGTGTGTGCGCATGTATGTGTGTGTCTGTGCCCTGCGATGGATTGGCACCCTCGCCAGGGTGTACCCCGCCTTGTGCCCTAAGTCTCCTGGGATAGGCTCCAGCCCCCCGTGACCCTGAATACAGGATAAAGCGGTATAGACGATGAGTCAGTTTACAGCACCAATCGAACGTTTGGACACACCAACTATTTTTACTTTTATTTCTTTCTACATCATAAAACAATGCTAAAGGCAAAATATGCAATAATCTCCTTAGAGCAGGTGATATTGAGATGTTTCTGCTAATCTGATGTGCTGTAAATTGGTGATTTTTGAGGGTGATAACTCTAAATGATCTACTCCTCTGCACCAGAAGTAAGTTTTGATCTTTCTTTCTTGGGATGGTCTTCATTAAAGCCAGTTTCATCATGGTGCTGGAGGGGTTTGCATAATCCCCTCCAGCACCATGATGAAGTTGAATCTCATTAAGACCATTCAAGGAAAGGAAGGCCAAAATTTACCTCTGCTGCAGAGGAGACGTTCATATCCAGCAGTGATCAAATGTATTGAGATAAAAGTGAAATTACATGTTTTACTGACTTTCTCAAATTTTACATTTTGAAAATAAATACAAGCAAAATATTAAAAAATAATTCATTATATTATGCAATGAAATTTCTATAAAGGAATCGATATTTAGTATGAAGTCCTCCATTCTTCAAAAGCTTGCTGTATCCAGCTGGGCTTAGAGTGACAAAGACATCTGCAGTACTCTGGTGTCACTCCATCGATCCATGCCTGCTTGATTTCTTCCTGAAGATCATGTAAAGAAATTTACCACAGAAGTCCACAATTCACTTGAAAATTCCCACGTTTAGACAATTTTATGAGTTTGTGCTCGGCTTCAGAAAGTTAAAGTCCTGCCACATATGTGTTCCATCCATTACCTAAACCAGCACAACTCTTCAAGCAGAATGGCAAGAACTACATGAAAGTAGTGACATCACTTGTTTTGTGCACAGTTAGAACTATAATCTATGGCATATGTTGTCTTAATGTGGCTAAAAGTATTAGGACACTTAATAACAACAACAGTCACAAAGCTGCATGAAGTGAACATACAAGCTGACACAATAGTGTGTTTGCATGATGTTTTATTTCAGTTGGTGATTCACCCAAGCAAGAGACTTTAATGTAAAATTTAAAAAGTAAAAAGTATTCTTTCAAATAGCTATTTAATTTCAAACATGGCAAAAATGTTTTATTATCTTTAACTACAGGATCTTCTTGATTGTATTAGAAAAGAAAACAAAAACACTTGAAGACTTGAAGACTTTTTGGGTGGATTTTTTTATATAACTCTCTCTGAAAACTTCCTATCAAATCCTAAGTTCATGTTCTATGTATAGATAAAGTCTCCGTAGCAGTGTCTCTCTGGAATGAAGTCAAGTATAAGGCAGAAACTCGAGTCTTAGTCCAAATGGTTCCTATAAACTAACATTTGTTTCTCTTTCCAACTTGTGATTTAAGATGTGCCAAAGGTGGTTACCAGTATAAATCCTCTGACCACAGAAAGACTTCACGGCACTTGGAGAAACGCGTGTTTGCCAAGCAGATAAACTGCAAAGCCGCCAGCACATTTTGAATTCAAACAGTTGACTTGCAGACATTTACATCGCTCGTGGAAATGCACTCGGTGCCCTTTTAATTTCATCGTTTCATTTAAACCAAGCTGCTTAGAAATGGAACAAGCATGTCAATCATTCCCACACAGCATGTCATTAAACAAGCTTAATATTACTGACATTTAACAAATACAGCATCTCTAACGAGACGTACCTGTACGACAGGATCTACTTAAACTATTGTGTCATTCAAGAGTGGCCTGTAACGGAAGAGTTGGACAAACATCTTTCAAAGAACAAAAGACTCTGAGAGCAAGGACAATAGGTGGAGACGTTATCGACCTGCTTCCTCCGGCTGCTGTGTTTAGAAACGTGGCAGACATTGGCCAGGCGCTCTGAATGATTTAGGTGACATTAATAATTCAGCTTTTCCCAGGGCTAATTAGATAAGTGCCCGAGGTTGGGGAGCTGCTGGGAAATGTAGAGGCATGAGGTGAGTGAAAGGGCTTTTTACTAGTGTAGTGACAGGGTCTACTAAAGAATTACAGTTTTGTATGGAAATTGTTGCACCGCATTATAATGAGTTGTTTGTTTCAAATTGTCCTGAACTGTAAAATAAATAAATAAATAAATAAATATATAATAATAATAAAACTGTGAAAAAAACGAGCAGCAAGGTTTGTCAGGGATGTTCTAGGAAAGTGAACATAAGAATCATAATATACAGAAAGAGCAAGAGAGAACACTTCCCTCTTTCTCTTCCTCTTTCAACACACGCACACACACGCACACTCTCTCTCTCTCTCTCTCTCTCTCTCTCTCTCTCTCTGATGCCTGGACTATCAGTTCAGTGAGTGGGGGAACCAAAGAGAGTGTGCTGCAGATTAAACTTGCCTTCAGCTGCTGTCAAAATGCTCAGTGAATTGATAAATATTTTATTTCTAAGAAACCTGAAGTGAAGTGAGCCAAACACTTTATATTCATTGCTGCTGCTGGGGCTCTAAACATAGCCACATACATTCTGCTTGATGCCAATCACAGAATATCACCAAAAGTCCTGCTATATCCCATTTATGCATTTGGAAATCCTGAACATGTTGAATTTCTAATGGAGCTTAGTACATACCATGAAAATGCATTTTCTGTCAGGGTCAGAATCCAGGAATCAAAGTCTCTGAAACTCTGAACACCCCCCCTCCCCCTCCCCCCGACCCTCCTGACAGGCACCAGGCTACTCGTCTGGATTTGAAGAAACCGTACTGCTAAGGTTGAAGCTCCCTGCAGGCTGAAGCTCATCTCAGCTTTGAGAGAGACGCCTCACCCCTATGCCACCCTCTCCACCTCCCCTTTACTGCACAACCAGTGGGGCAGCGGAGGCCTTGTAAAGCTGCAGCAGAGACCTGGTCTTATCTAACCCGCTGGCTCCTCTCCCATAAACACTTTGTTATTTCACAGTGGTGCCGGTGAACTAAAAGACCTTCAACCCCAGAGCAGAAAGGGGAAGCTTGCAGAAAAGAGCCTGGTTTATCCCAGGAGCCAGAGACTTTCCGTGTGGAAGCTGTTTTGATCACAGAGAGCAGGCTCCAGATTAAAAATGCATCTGTTCTCAAAAAGACACATTTTTTTCCAATTTTTTTTTTTTTTTGTTTTTGTTATTCTTGGATCCTTTTGCAAATGTATATAGCACAAAACGTACCTTGTGTGAGGCTTGTTTAAGATCTTTCAACATAAGAATGTATCCAAGATAAGTTTGGGAGGGGTATAAATAAATAAAAAAAGTTCCGGGCAAAACTTGCAACCGTATGTTCAGCCACCTGCCGAGAGAAGCCAAAGCAGTAGCAACTTTTATTGAGGAGATGAAACCAGTTATGCTTACCATAATTTCCAGGGTTTCACATTTACATAAAATGTAGAGTCAGCTAAGACATGTTTTTCTTGTTTAGTCGAGCACTGAATTAATAAGATAACTATAGAGAAATATATTGTGAATAAATGGCATGTGAGCATGCCAAAATCATCATACACTTCCTACACCTCCAAGCAGCCTTTACTTTATACTGTATGCTTAAAATCTTAGGCGGTCAGATGTTTTATTATTTTACAAAATTGTTTACTGTAATATTTTTTTGCCTTGTGCCCAGTGTTCCAAAGGATAAGCACCAGATGGACTGCAACCTTAACAAGGATAAAGTGCTTACTGAAAGTGAATGAATGAATGGAAAGGTGCATAGTATTATTTAGGTAAACATTTAGGCAATTATTATTAAATAATAATTTAAAATATTAAAATATTCGAAATTGGCATGGTGGTTGTAACCTTAAACAGTAAAATCATCTTACTTAGTACATTTGAGCCTGATATACATTGGTTTGAAAAAGTGTTTGCCCCCTTACTGATTTCAATGCAATTTTTTTTTTGCATGTTTGTCACACTTTAATGTTTCAGATCATCAAACTAATGTAAATTTCAGTCAAAGATAACACAAGTAAACACTTCATGCAGTTTTTAAATGAAGGTTTTTATTATTAAGGGAAAACAAAATCCAAAACTACATATCCCTGGGTGAAAAAGTGTTTGCCCCCTAAACCTAATAACTAGTTAGGCCACCCTTAGCAACAACAACAACAACTGCAATCAAGTATTTCCGAACATATTGCGATGAGCCTGTTACAGCACTGTGGAATTTTGGTTCACTCATCTTTGCAGAAATCAGTAAGAGGACAAACACACCACTGTATAAACACTCACTCACTCACCGTCTATACCACTTAATTCTGTATTCAGGGTCACGGGGGAGCACGGGGAGAACATGCCAACTCCGTGCACACAGAGAGACGTGAATCGAACCTGGACCCTGGAGGTGCAAGGCAACAGTGCTAACCACTACACCACCGTGCCGTCCGCTGTATAAACAGTGTCAATCTATATACAGTATATATACTGTATGTAAATTTATAAATACAGATCAAATATGCAAATACTGCTTATCTACTGGGGGACACAGTTGCACAGTCGTTAGCACTCTGGCCTCTTACCGGCAGGTTCGAGGGTTCGAGCCCCGCGTTTGGGTCTGTGCATGGTGTTTGCATGGTACTTGCTGGGTTTGTCCCACAGTCCAAAGACATGCAGATTAGGCTAATTGCCATTTCCAAATTGCCTGTAGTGTGAGTGAGTGTGTGACTCCTGCCCAATGTCCCTGCACTGGATGAGCGGTAAGCACCATCATGGATGGGGTGACAGTCCAATTCAGGGCACAAACCTGCACACAGTCACACATAGAGAATGAGTGAGAAAATAAGTGCTTGGCTACTCACAATTTAACAAAAATAACACAAAAAACTTCGATTAGTGATCAAAAGGTCAATTCTTTCTCAAATGATAAATTAACATGTATTGTAAGAGGAGTAACATTATTACATAATAAGCATGAAGAGGGGGAAACTTGATGAATGTTAGGCCTCCTCCCATATACCGCTGAGATAATTTTCACTGAAAGTATGGTATATATATATATATATACAGTACAGACCAAAAGTTTGGACACACCTTCTCATTCAAAGAGGTTGAATTCGTATTATGGCAAGAAAAAAGCAGCTAAGTAAAGAAAAACAAGTGGCCATCATTACTTTAAGAAATGAAGGTCAGTCAGTCCGAAAAATTGGGAAAACTTTTAAAGTGTCCCCAAGTGCAGTCACAAAAACCATCAAACGCTACAAAGAAACTTTTAATCGGAAAAAAAAAGTGACATGCGGACCGCCCCAGGAAAGGAAGACCAAGAATCACCTCTGTTGCGGAGGATAAGTAGCGGAGGAAGACACATCTCTAGAACAACTGTTAAGAGGAGACTGTGTGAATCATGGTAGAATATCTGCTAGGAAACCACTGCTAAGGACAAGCAACAAGCAGAAGAGACTTGTTTGGGCTAAAGAACACAATAAAGAAAACTCTTTGAATGAGAAGGTGTGTCCAAACTTTTGGTCTGTACTGTATATATATATATATACCATACTTTCAGTGAAAATTATCTCAGCGGTATATGGGAGGAGGCCTAACATTCATCAAGTTTCCCCCTCTTCATGCTTA
>QMIH01000678.1:223984-251918 GCA_003987875.1 Clarias batrachus | reverse complement strand
TACATACATACATACATACATACATACATACATACATACATACATACATACATACATACATACATACATACTTTCTTTCTTTCTTTCTTTCTTTCTTTCTTGATCCTGAAGGAAATTTCAAACATCCAGTAGCAAGGATAGTGGCACAATAGGCATATACCTACAACTGCAAATCATCAAATCATGTAGAACTSATTGACGATTTCACATGTGGGATGATATATAAAGAATGAGATGAATATGTGCAAATATAGGAAATGAGGATGAGTATTCATTGGACAGCGTAGTGCAAATTAAGATGCGTAACTAAGTTAGAGAAAAATGATAGCATTGAAAAAGTGATGAGTAGATAAATATGACATTGAACAGTGGGTCTGTTATTAAAGGAGAGCTACATGTATAACAGAGGATGAGTAGTGGTTGAGGAACCATCATGTCCAAGCATTTCAGTCACATCCCCAAAAAGCATAAAGAGCTGTTAAAACAGTGTAATTGTCCTGGAAGCAAACGATTTCCTGAGTCCGTCAGTACAGTACAGTATTATTTATGCTTGGCAAAAACTACATACAGTGAGTGAATGCTGTTGGACGTGATGGACAGCATTTTGTTTAAGGTCCTCTTTTTCATCACCAACTACAGCTCCAAGCTTAAAGCCAACCATAACCTGCTCTCCGAATTACCTGTCCTAATTACCTTGTTCAACTGGGTGGCATCTCTATACACTACAACTCAAAAATTATGTATTATTAAAAGCATGAGAGAAATTGACTAGGAGAAGAAATAATGTCACCTATTAATGGCATCTTCTCTGTGAGATTCCTCACACTGTTTGCCTTGTTTATTTTATGGCAAGACACCAGCACACCAAAACATGGTAGTTATGAGCATGCTTAAAATAAAGTTTCATACGCTTCTTAAACTCCATGTCTATAGTTGCTCCGGCACTACATAATTCACACAGCTGCTACCAATTTTGCAACCACTTTCCACCTTTGTAATGTACTGTGACCACATATTCCAGTGTAGGACGTAAGGCGACCTTCCCACATTCCTGAATTTTATCCCAAATTAAGATGAGAACATTATAGAGAGATTCAATTTAACTCAATTCAAACTTTATTTATATAGCACCTAACAACAATCAAGTAGAACCTAGAACAAAGTGCAGAAGATACTTCATGCAATTCATCCCTCGGATTTAAACTTAACAGTGGCTCAGGTAGCCTAAAGCTGTGCATTGCAAAATAAGTAAATGTGACGGAATCAGAAAAGGAAAAGGATTATGTACAAAAACAAATATATATGCAATATACAAATAAAATGCTAAATAAATCAGTTATACAATATACAATGGTTCTACAGTATCATCCAGTGAACAGTGAACTTCCTAAGAGTTCAGTATGGCCTGTCGTTGTTTGGGAGAAATTCTAGTGAGGTCAAATTTTTCATCCCTGGTTAAAGTTTTGAAACATAGTCACCGATTAAAAAAAAAAAAAAAAGTCAACATCATTCTAAGGTTGATTTGTATGTGATTTCTGCCTAAACCGCTCCAAAATATGTAGAATGTCCTTGTTTAGTGTTGACATGGACAGCTGTTACTAATGGAGCACTCATATGACAGAAGGATAGGAAAATGGCTAAATCCAACCCTGCACACTAATCTGTAAAATAAGATGCTCTTTCATTAATAAAAAATTAACTAAATACTAAATCCATTAATAAAATGGCTAAATCCAACAATACTACTTAATAGCACTAAAGTACTAAATAGAATGATTTACATTTTTAAGCATCTTAACATTTTAGATCTGATGTGTAGTCAAGTCAGAGGTGATTAGAACATGTGACCAACCAAATGACCAAAAATTCTGTATTGCAAAAAGTAACGGCATATGGGAAACGCCCCTTAGGATCTGCATTTCCCCTACATACTTATCGTATACTTGATTTATTCTGCATATATCAAGTATTTGTACATAATCCTTTTCCTCTTCTTTTCTCTTCTGATTCATCCACATCTACTTATTTTGGATTGTACAGATGTAGGCTACCTGAGCCACTGTTAAGTTTAAAGCCGATGGATGAATTGCATGAAATATCCTCCGCGCCTCGATACACTTCCCAGCCGGCTTCGGCACATGACAGGGAAGAGAGACACACACACACACACATAAATATACACAGCATGCATGATGTGTCTGAATGTTCTCTCTGGTTTATTCACAGAAAAAAGAGGTATATAAGCACTAATCCATTTCCTGAGATTGTTACATTAAATTCTATCCGCATGTTGTATAGAGTCAATAGGGTTCCTGAGGAATTATTACAATACATAATAAATGAGAAAGCATAATGAGGTTGGACATATAACATGACACATGTTTTGTGGACATATGACATAGAACAAAGAAAGATGAAACAGACAGAGACATGAGAAAGTTCACACAATTTCAGAGAACCCTAACGACTACGTTCCTTATTTCATAATCATACAAGAACTTCTGCAGGTCACATGACTCATGAAGGTGCTGTATTATCTCACGTGAGCTGAGATTGATGCACGTTTCGATTCCAACCAAACAGGAGCACCACCTTATTTCATTTGCTTTTTACTAGAGTTTGTTTTCAAATGACTAATGTGTGGTACCAGGCGTGATGCTCCTGCCTGGATGGAAAGGGCGGCCCCCTGGGGAACCGTCCCTGTGTTGTTTACTCAACTTTTAGTTGCTTCTGCAAACACACAAATTGTTATCCAATATTCTAAAAGGTGATTAATATGTAAACTGCAAGGGATCAAGTGATGGATTAACCAGAGGTCTGAGGTGGCCCTGCAGCCATTTATGAAGTATCTTTACAACAAGACAGCTGGTGACTTAAATTCAAAAGTTACCTGAATATTTACACAGGGAACAATTTTCCCATATGCAGAGCGGTAAGACACAAGTGCTCAAGATTGCTTTGATTTTCTGGGCTCCCCATGCTGATTATTAAACTTACCTGCATGTAGGTCACTCTTCTAAGCTTGCTAAAATATATTTTTAACAGCCTTTCGATCACTGCCTTTAAGGCCTTTAAAAAAAAAAAAGCACTTGCCCACAGTTATTGAAAATGCAGGGTGAAGAAAAAATGTTTTTCTTTGTGGTCAACTGCAGTGTGATGTCACACATGCAATATGATGTAAAATAAATAATTAAACTATTAAATTAAATAAATAAAATAAAATAAATAAATAAACTATTATTATTATTATTATTATTATTATTATTATTATTATTATTATTATTATTATTATTATTATTATTATTAATATATTTAGCCAGGGACAAGCAATAACATTTCTATTTTTTTCCCTTTGGTCTGACAGTACACAAGTTAACATGACCACATGGTGCTAAAGAATTGTAATGTGCATAGACACTTTTATCTTGCAATTAGATCATTTTTAATTGTAAAAAAAAAAAATTGACAAATTTTATTTTATTATTTGATTGATTTCATTTATCTAAAACCTAATTCTTGAAATAAGCAATGTCCCACCATTCGTTTCTGTCAATCATACTATTAATGATTTAATGAATGAACAATGTCATGTTCATGTATTTATGCATTGCTTTTTAACTGGCACTCCAATGTTCCCTATGTGCCGCAAACATGAATTCCAGGGCGACATATTGTAACAGTGTCCGACAATACAACCGAAATACTTCTCATGCTCGGGTGGATATTGCATAAGAAAAATCGAGCTAAAACTTGGACATCCCTCTGTTTTCAGTGAAATCCACCCTGATCTCACGGCTCCCTGASTGGCATATAAGTCTGTATTCTGAGGTCTAATACAGGCTCAAAGATGAACAATCCCTGTAGCACTCTGGATAACATGTCAGGACAAGGCCTCATGACTCTGGGACTAAAGCTTTCCAGTCTGGCAGCCCTGTCAAGATGAAGTATTTTCAGCTTCCTCTTCACCTGACTTTATGATAGCGGTGGTATTCTTAGCTCCATCCTCAACCGTTTTCACTGATGAATGCTGATGTCTAGTTGATTCTGCACCTGTTGTTTGGAAGAAGAAGATGTAGTAGTAGTAGTAATAATAATAATAATAATAATAATAATAATAATAATAATGTATTCTTAACAAGGATTGTCCTGCGCTACATCACCTTTTGTTAAGAAACACAGCGATCTTTCACACCTTTCCGCTTTCTCTGATTCTGTTGTATTGGTTAGCTATTACTGTATATGAGAAATTTGTTCCCCTGAAATACCAGGTTACAGTTTATTTATATATAGAATCATACAGTTTGGTTGCATGTTTTAATCCATTATTTATTTTTTTATTAATCTAATCTCTGTTGCATCTGTAGCATATTTGTGTTAGATATTATAGATATTAATCTTCTGTGTTGAAGAAAAAAACTGTTTAATTAGTGTTTAACACACTTAATTTGCTCCCCTATGGACAGTTGTTAAGGTCATGGACAATCACAGGGCAGGGCTAATATTGCCAGAGCAACTTGCCATTTGCCCTCCATTAGGTGAGGTGTTTAAATAGTTTTAATTCTTAGTTGTTAAGCTACTTTCTGATCTGTTTCAGATCAGACTATGGTTATTGGATACATAACCATACATAGCTATTAGTGATGGGAAGTTTGCATCATTTTAGTGACACAGTTCTTTGAATCAAAATCGAGATTTGATCAAATCTTTTTTGATTCATTTCGTTCTTTTGATCAGAAATAAAAAATTAAATGTTACATTTTCAATGTACAGACCCCCAACACGTCTACATACACACATTTTGGCAATATTTCGTCTCCCAGGATAGGCTCCAGGCCCACCTTTACAAGTGATATAGTGTAAAAAATTATCAAAGATTCAAAACGATAACAAGTATTTTTTTTTTCTTTTCTTGAAGTCCAGTGTCATGTGCAATGTAAAGCACAGACACAAAAAAAACTAAAATAAATGATGTATATGTAGTCACATTATAAATTGAATGCACGTGTTGCGTTGCTATTTTGCATTCGTAATATTATGCATTTTATGGCTACACTGTGAAGTAACGTCACAGCTCAGTGAGAACCATTTTGATTTACAGTATGAATTAGTACGGCTGCTTTTAATCATGCATGTTTTCAGGAGATGTCTACAGACTGTGCTTGCCCACACACCTCTATGTGTTTAAGTTCTTCTTGTTCCTCCTTTTTTTTTTCTTACCTTTCCTAAGAGATCTATTAGTGGGAGTCATGGCCTGCCTATGTTTATGGTTCTCAGTGGGCCCATACTGCTGCTGCTGCTGCTGCCACTACCACAGCTGCATCTGCTGTCTCCATAGTGATGAAGCTTATTACTTAAACCCCCATACACCCCGGCACACTCCTGTTCTACTGAAAGGAACTGTGGAGTCTGAGCTTGCATTACAGCACACTATAACATAGGTCCAATTTTTAAATCACTTGATATTTATTATACAATAGAGATTTTGAATTGACAATTCCAGAAGAATAATTTATCCTATAAGAGCAGATGTGATAATTGTTCCATCTGCAAGATAAATTACAGGTTTATATTAATGCATTTCTTGTAATATGCTATTGTTTCTATAGTAACCATTCATTTACAGACACATAATATAAATTCTATATTTTTTAAAAAGACAGGGTTTTTCAAGAATGTGCTGCTATTTAACAAAGAAATAAAATTATATGATGAAACTTTTGTAAGGAGATTTTTTTTTTACATTTATGGACATTTTGTTATCTCAATTATACCTGCACATTTTGTTGAGAAATGGTAATTCCTTAGCTTTATATAAAGCAGAAATATAAAGTTTTGTGTTCCTTTTTTGACTAAAAAAAATCAATACAATTCGATACAAGCCTTGCATATATGAGCACTAATGACAAAGACTTGTCTTTGACTTTCACATTAGTGACATGTCACTTCACTTGTCACTCAAGCCATTTGCCCCTGAAAATACTTGGTACCTTTTTGAAACCCAAAGTTAAAACCTAAACATTTTAAAGGTGTACAGTGAATCGCCCCTTCCTCTTCCCAACATGCAAGTTATTTTTAGCACATCAAGATCAATCTTTACTTCCAGGATCCATCAGCCAGTCAATCAACTTGCACTAGACAGTGATAAACCTGAAAAAGAAAATGCTCATTCCCTGATGGCAGGGGCAATTTGATCACAAAGATAAAACCTTTGCCTAAACGATAATGTTGTCTGTAACAACAGAAGAGCTGCAATGTTCAAAACCTGTGGTTCAAGAATATCAGATGCAAAAGCAACAACTTAAAATGTACTTTTTAAAGTTGCACAAAGCAAATCTCCAAGGCCAAACCAAATCGAACTGATATTGATGGGTACCTTTACTGAAAACACTTTACATCTCATGTGAAGGTCTGAACAACATAAATTGTGATGGGTGATGTTATGGGTCAGAGCAACTCCAATACTGCAGCCCTTGTCATATATTGTAATCAGGTTGCAAAGACACCCAAAAAACACAACGTCCGACTAACTTTATACAGTGTAATCTTGGATTGTGGGTAACTTGGTCTGTGAGTGTTTTGCAAGACGAGTAAAATAATTTAATAAATTTTAACTTGTGGTCGAGCAAGGTCATGATACAGTATTTGAGTACTGTAGTATGTATACACTTTGTCTGTTGAGAGTCACATGATCACTACTGAGCCAATGGTTCTTCTCTCGCTCTAGCACTGTGGGATTATGGGTAATCGTCTCACATGCTCAGCCTCAGTGACTGTACGTCACTCATATARTCAACCCCATTTTATTCATTTTTTTTGTGTTCAAGTGTAGGGACTGTTCTATAGTAATTGTAYTGCAACAATGGCTTCCGTAAAGAAAAAAAGGTAAGAAGGCTATACAGTAGCAGTGTGGGAGATGATTCTGTTTAAAATGGTTCTGCGAAATCCTGAAAAGGCAAAAGTGTTATGAGTGTTATTAGTCCTACACAGTAGCCCCCCTCCTCCTGCTTCTTCTATCGTCTAACACCGGTCACGACTCTTTTCAAAGGTAAAGCACAATCCAAGGTTTAACCTGTACCATGGTTTTACCACTTCTATGAAACAAAGTAAAATGTCACAAATACAGTCTGAAAACCACAATATTAACTATTATGTATAGCATTTATAGGTTTGAGTCCCAGTCAGGGTATGGGTTAAAAAAAAAGAAGGAAAAACTAACATTAGCAGTATGAGCACTTCAAGGAAGTATTTCAGGTAAGTAATATAAGGAAATGCTTATAAAAAAAAATTAAAAACCCTTTTTGAAGTTGTATTGGCAGCATTGTGTTGCGATCATTCATTCCACATCATCCCACTGTCATGTAGGTAAAATTGGCTCTACATTTTGAAGTAAACAACCTAATATTTACATTGTTTCAATGTCTGTAAAGTTGCCACAACATTTTGCCAACTAAAAATTCTTGCTTGGAAATTTCCATTCTAGGCATTTATGTATTTATTTATCTTTTCAAAAGGCCAGCATTCATATCAAGCACAGGGACCCAAACCTTTCAATCTGTCATGGAAGTGTGTTTCAGGTGTTATTGAAAGGTATTCAATCCTGCTTGGCTTAGCTGAACATCTTCCAGGTTGGCTGAGTGAGTGTGTGAGTGAGTGAATGAGTGAGTGAGTGAGTGAGTGAGTGAGGCACTGTGTAATGACTGATGTACGCAGAATGAGCAAGTGGACAAAAGAAAATAGCAAGATCGCACATGTCAGAAAGGTGGGTCCTTCTGCGTACATCGATCATACACAGTGCCATACTGTACTCACACACACACAAACAGACTCACACCTGAGTGTCACCAGTGTTTARGAACAAACTCTTTCAGTTGCACCTATCCTGTGATAGACATGGAGAGGAAAAGTGAAATCACCACTAATGTGCAACTGTTTCTCATTTTCATCTCAAGATCTTGATGGTCTTTTTAGTTGTCTATAAACCACCTAACTCTTTGTCATTATGTTGTCTCCAGTTTCAAATCCCTCCTCTGATCTGGTCTGGGACATTAGCCTGAACACAGAAGGTCAGCTGGACATGATGGCTAAGCTTGCTTATAACCGCATTACTCAGTGTGCAAGCATATGCTCTCTCTCTCTCTCTCTCTCTCTCTCTCTCTCTCTCTCTCTCTCTCTCCAGGTGAGAAGCAGAATGCTCGCCTCTTTAATGATCACTGTCACGTGGACTCTGCACTGGGAGGATTGACCATGTCATTGATCTGAGAAAGCAGGGGAGGGTGTGTAGATAATCACACACACACACACACACACACACACACACACACACACACACACACACACATGCACACTCACACAACCTACAGGACATGCAGCAGTAGATTGGCCCTGTCATCCTCAGGACCTGAGGGCCGTGCTAAGCTAAATTAGTTAATTAGCATTGCGCCCTTTCTAGGCAGCATTAGCAAGAGAACAAACAAGCCAGTAAGTACTGGCTTTTCTGCACAAACGCTTCTGCCATGAAAAAGACTTTGTCCTTTGTTTCCTTTGTTCCATTTACATTCGCTCAGTAATAAAGGAAGTGAGACCAAATGAGGAACACAGATAGCAACTTCTTTTTGTGCTCTGGAAAATAGCTGTTAAGCACCAAATTTACAAAACCCCTCAGTGAAGTTAATAGAAAGCAGTGTGAAAAATCATATCCTGGTCATAATTCTCTCACAAGATTGATCCAACAAGTATTGCTGCAGAGGATAAAAGCAATCAGAGCATTCCCTTTTATAACACGTTGTTAATATAAAGAGGAGGCCCTTATTTAAGTGTTGTTAAAATAATATGGGTTTCCCATAAGGCTTCGCAATTCCCTCAAGTGAGAGCTTAATCCTCATGAGGACTTTAAGCAGTCAATGATTTGGCAAGAGTCCAGTCTGTCTTSTTAAATCCCAAACAGATAGTGAGTACACGTGTACACTCTGACTAAGAGCTAGCAATTTTATGCTGCTGTAAGTTTTAGTGTTCTGCTATCTTATCATGGAGGGGTAGACGAAGCTGTTGCGTTAAGGACCTATTTCCGGCAAGATCAAAACTTGTTTTTTAATAATCATAAACCGCAGGAAGATTGCTTAAGTGTGGAAAAAGGGGGGCGAAGAAGGGGTCTACTTTTTTTTTTAAAAGGAAAAGTTTCATTTTTTTAGTTTTTTTTTTGTAATAAAACCTCAGACACCAGAGCTTACCTAATCTTGTGCTTGATTATGCAAAACCAAGTGATAATATTAAATAAGGATGATCACAACGTTAAAAACAGTCTAATCCTATAAAATATATAAAATATAAATCATATAAAATATAAATAATATCTAAATATAAAACAATATAAAATTAATTAGATCTAATATGTTGTAAAGTAAGTGCATATGTGCAATATTCTGAGGTAATGTCAGTGTTTTTTAAATCAGAAATTGGTACAGTAATTAGTATATGATGTCAAATATTGGCCACTAATTAATAGTTAATAAGCTAATAAACTACAGCGGTTACCTGATACCTTCCAAGTATTGTTGTTCTCATATGAGAATAACTTTAATAAATACTAATTTATAATTAGTAACATGATTGTTGTATTGTAAATGTGCTTTAAAGCAAACACTAAAGTGCTCTTTTATTACTGGAGAAATCAAGTATGAAAAAATACAAAGCATCAAGAAAGTTGGAATTTGTTACATTAAGTAGTTTTTGGTATTAAAAAGAGACATTGGAAAGAAAACAGAAGCAAACGTTGGGTAAACAGGTAAAAGCAGTATATGCGTGCAATGTTTAAGTGAAGATGGAAAYGTATGCAAATGAAGACTTTTGATTTCACAAAGGAACTGGCCAAGAACTTTAAAAGAGATTTTAAAAAATGTGATCCAATCAACAAGCAAGAGGTCAGGTGATCTTAAAACATCAACATCAACAATAGGCAGAATCCAAAAATCTAAAACCAGGTACAATGTGTGGTCAAAAAACAATAAAGAAAATAAATAAAGGCTTGGTAAGGTCAGGTAGATATAAACTGAGTGTTACTTCCCAAAGTGGATGTGAGAGTCGAGTCTTTATATATAGTGTGTAGGTAATTGTGAACAGTGTGTGTAAGGTAATTGTTGTCCTTGGTGTCTATACAGTATGTGTAAGCGGTAATGTGTTCTGAGAAATAGAGTTTTTAGTTGAATCTGGTTTTGACCTGAGAACCATTTTATTTTCACCTACTGTCCTGGACAAAACCTTCAGCCACCCAATACTTATTCTCTCTCATTCTCCATACCACTTATTCTGTACAGTACTGCGGGAGGCCTGACGCCTATCTCACGGTGCACCAGGTGGGGTACACTATGGATTAGACTACACTCTGGAAGGGTTACATGCACACACACACACGCACACACACACACACTTACTCACACACTATGGGCAACTTGGTCATGCCAATTAGCCTATTCTGCATTTATTTGGATTGTAAGAGGAAACGAGAGTATCTGTGCCTGTTGCTCACTGGTCCATGCCTTAAATTAGCTCAGGGGTCACTTTGTGGCTTAACAAACAAAAAAACGTCCTCTGCACAGAGACTGGATTAAAAATGAGAGCTTTCTAAAAAAGAGAGAGAGAGAGAGCCAAAAAAAAGTCCTTCGGGAAGCCAGGAGAACTATTCCTCAAGATTGCTTAAAAATTTCAGTCTGACTCATCAGAAGCAAATTATGAACAAANGACGGATGGCTCTGGCCTTTGGCACAGTACTGTACGTTTTCAGAGATACTAGTTCTAAATGGGAAGATACCATTTCCATTACTGTACAAATATGATACAGTAATACTCTTACTGTATTCACTACTCATTTGTACGTGTTAGCTATAATGGATGTATAATGGATAATCCACTACACCGAAGTGCTGGTAATATTTACAAAAGATTTCTTCCCATTCCAAGAGCTGTCCATAAACTCATCTGCTGAGAGGGGGAACTGTGGTCTCAGTGGTGCAGCTGGCTCTAAAATTAATCGTAAAACAATCCAAGGACAAGGATGCATCTCTGTACACTTGCCAACATGATGCTTACCCATCTGCACTTGCCTAGTCTGTGCAGCACATATGCATGTTTGACAGCCCTAATGCTTTGTAGGTAAAGGCTGCATCTACAGTGGATTATAAATGATTAACAAATATGATGAAAACATTAACAAACCAGAAACGGAATGACAAATTATTGAACGCTAGCACAAAACTAAAAACACAACAGCAAATTCCTCAACATGTCAGCCAAACCCAAATTACAACAGCATTACCTCAAAACGGAAGGGAAAGCGCTTATTGAATATCGCATGCTCATTCTATAAAAGAATAGTGCATTTTCGTTTAGTCTCTTAGTCTAAAAAGAAGTTAAAGAAGTTCTTTCTTATAATATAATGATGTATTCAATGTTTGCATACTCATATAATATCGCACGTCGGTCTATCGTATAATAAAAATTATTGCTAAAACATAAGCATGTATAAAACCTTATGATCATACTTTCTATTTGCTTTCATGTTTTTTGGTTTTGCTGTGTTTTCAGACTTGCTGTCTTTGGTTTGTCAGTGTGTTCTGGAGGGCAGCAGCGAGGTGGAGTGGGTAGCTTTGCCACCTCATACTGTAGTTTCCTGAGCTTTTGTTGTCATCTGCAGAGTTTTACATGATCTCCTCTGAGTTAAGGGCCACTTTAAGGAAATCTTTCCTATGAATTTAAATTTTTTTTAAAAAACTGACCTTGGCGATCACTTCGTCCCGTTCACCCCATTATCATTGTGATGATTTTGATTTATAATGGTAAATTTGTGGCTAGTCAGTGATGTTTGTCTGTGACCCTGCAATAAACCTGAGCCTAAGCAGAGCAGCCCTACTGAGGAGAGATAATTAGTCCTTATTAGAGCATGGCTGTCTGATCCTCCTCTACAACCCCCCCTACACACACACACACACACACACACACACACACGTAACCAGGAAACAGCTCCACCGAGGAGTTCTGCTGTCTACAGAGCAGCCATGCAGCGCAGTGAGGAAATGGTGACAAATGCAGGCTGCCACACACTGAGAGAAAGAGGGATGGGGTGAGTGAATAAGTGATTGACTGGCTGAATTGAGTTATCATAAAGGTGTGTACAGTACAGCAATTTGTAACAATTCGAAGGAGAAAACGTTTACGGGCTTCCAGAACTTTTTTTTTTTTTTCTACCTTGAGGTTTTTTTCAGAAGCAACATCCAGTAGGTACGTGTAGCGTCCAGGCCACACACCACTCCACACCAAACACCTGGCCACAAGAGACATGCAGCAAACATCCAATACAGACTGCAGCTGTCTACTGTACATCACACCTTCCAGCTCACTGTCATTCCCCTCAAACATTCTTCATGAGACTTGTAAAAGAACATCTGCGTTTAAGCATCAATTCTACTGAGGGAAATCAAAAAAGACGAAGAAGGGAATCACAGAGAAGGGAGAAAAAAAAAGTGTAAGTAAGTGGCAGAAAAAACAGACAGGACACATTTGCTTCCCAGAGGACTGTTAGATCTGGTCATGTCCCCATACTTTTTCTTAAACATCATACACTCTTTCATACACTCCTTTCCTTCTTGCTCAAAGTATACAGTATAAGAGTGCCGTTGCCTGCCGAGCTGGCAGCATCAGCAACCTCGCTGTCCCTCTTCACCCAGCCCGGGCCAGCATACATCCTAAATGTTCTTAGATACGGCCCAGCCAGGAGCAGTAAAGCGGCTCTTCCAGCTCTGTGCATGTGGATGCTGAGGTCTGCACCCATCTGCTCAGCTCCTGCTTGCTAATCTGCTGCTACCCACACACACACACACACATCCACACATATCGTGACAGACTGCATGCGTTTAACTCGCCGATAAGGGCTGGTAGAGAGCACCACAGTAGTCATTACACTCACACAAAACTCCTACCCTGACATATGTGGCTTAGAAGTCTCTGCGTGGCAGGACATTAAGCTGCTTGGCTTGTGTGTGCTATTAAAAGTTGCTGATATTCAAGCGAGAAACTTCAGCTTTGGTGTCTTAAACCGGACATATGGAAGGTTGCAGGGAATCTTTCTTTACACAATGGCAGATCGCAGTCATGAGACGAGTGATGCGTATAGTTCATCTAGGGTGCAAAGTCAAATAAGTCAAGATGACAAATGGAAAGAATAATTCRCCTTCTTATCTAGAGAGCTCGTGTAAAAAAAAAAATATTTTTTTTTAAATGAGTTGCACGGTGGTGTAGTGGTTAGCACTGTCGCCTTGCACCGCCAGGGTCCGGGTTCGATCCCCGGGTTCGATCCCCGGCCAGGCTCGATTCCCGTCTCTGTGTGCATGGAGTTTGCATGTTCTCCCCGTGCTTGGTGGGTTTCCTCCGGGTACTCCGGTTTCCTCCCACAGTCCAAAGACATGTAGATTAGGCTAATTGGCGTTCCTAAATTGGCCATTGTGTGTGAATGAGTGTGTGTGTCTGTGCCCTGTGATGGATTGGCACCCTGTCCAGGGTGTACCCCGCCTTGTGCACTAAGTCTTCTGGGATAGGCTCCAGGCCCCCGTGACCATGAATACAGGATTAGGCGGTATAGATGATGAGTGAGTGATGATGGACTATGAAGGTAAATGTGACACAGATCTCTGCATATGTAAGCAACATATCCAAGTCCAATGCAATACATCTTGTTTTTCGAAAGCAGTGTGGAAATGCTTGTTAAAGTATGTAAGTACATTTTGAATTGGAAATTCTACATTTCATATATCAGGTTGAGCATCCTCTGGCCCTGAACTGAAATATTTTCAATAGTTCAAAATAGAATAAAGTGACATAACATGAAAAGGATTCGCAGATGATTCCGGCCAAATCTAATAAACATCCAATCTTTAGAAATAGGTACAGGCAAACCATGAGAGGTATACACAAGTTAGACGGTTATTTTGAAGTTTTACAGTATCAAAGCTCTGTTTCAAAAGTAATACAATTATCCCACCCCACCCAGTGGTTCCGGGAGTCTCCCTCATACATACATGGCAGCTTCTTGACAGAAATCATATACAATATCTCCGAAATCAATTGTTTTTGAAAATTCTGCCAATATTAGGGAAGAGAGAGAGAGAGAGAGAGAGAGCACACGCCATACTGATAGGTCTAGCTTTGTGCTAAACGAATCCCTTTTTGGGTTGGGCCTGGCATTTAAGCTCTCTTCCTACATTTGTCAAGTTTATTGTCCTCTAAATTGTACAGTAAAGTGTACTCCTGCCTATAATAACAATGAAAAAAAAAAAGACTGTTTTGCTTGCTGCACTGTTTGCGACAACAATTCTCTACTGTAATGTCCCTGAAATGAGCGTTTGAGTGTCACAACGAATGTTGTGTTAAATACATCTAAGTGCCGCCTATAGGTAATGCTTAAGGGGTATCTTTGTAGGAGAGATTACTAATGCCGGAATGTGCTGAAGTGCTTGCCATATTACTCAATACTAGATAAGCAGGTAAACGGGTTTCAATTATAAACAAGCAGCACGGCTGACAGATTCGTGGCTGTTTTGTCATATACTGTTGCTGTTTGATTGTGTCAATAGAGACACCTACAAGGTGTACATGAGACAAATATTGTTGTTAGTCTTTTGGCTGCTCCCGTCCCTAATGAACAGTGGACTATTCGATACACACAGAACTTGGCACAGGTTTAATGCAGGGTGCATTTCTTGACCATTTTATCCAGGTTTGGGACTGGCACTACACTACATCCAGTGTCTTGGTTTTAGGTGGGAATTGAACCCGGGCCTTCCACTCACACTCTCACTCACTCACTCACTCACTCATTCACTCACTCATCATCTATACCGCTTAATTCTGTATTCAGGGTCACGTGGAGCCTGGAGCCTATCCCAGGAGACTCAGGGCACGAGGCGGGGAACACGCTGGACAGGGTGCCAAGCCATTGCAGGGCACACACACACACATACATTCACTCACACACCCATTCACACACTACGGGCAAATTTTGGGAACTCCAATTACCATAATCTGAATGTCTCTGGACTGTGGGAGGAAACCGGAGTACCTGGAGGAAACCCACCAAGCACGGGGAGAACATGCAAACTCCATGCACACAGAGACGGGAATCGAGCCTGGCCGGGAATCGAACACGGACCCTGGAGGTGCAAGGCGACAGTGCTAACCACTACACCAATATTTACAATAATAATCATAATAATAAACATATATATAAATCTCCTGACACATGAAATAACATTTCAACTTCTTTATTGGCTGCACTACTTACTAAGTAATTACTCAAGTTTAGAAGAAATATTTTCCATCATGAACACAACTTTTACTTTTGCTCAAGTGAATTTGCACGACACTACTGTAGCAACACGTTTCGTAGTTCATTTTGTACTCTTTCCACCACTGCTTTAAAGCAAATCTGCAGAAATCTAAATTAACATGATGAGCTCCATAAGCAAGCAGATGGTCATTATGATCATTTATACATTATTAGTGCTCACAATTCTACCTGTGTGGAAATAATCCAACTGCATCTCATTTCTCTCTCTCTCTCTCGCTCTCTCTCTTTCTCTCTCGCTCTCTCTCTTTCTCTCGCGCTCTCTCTTTTCTACCCATAACTACACCAACCTCTCTAATATAATACCCCAATCATTATTTCACTTAATTACGCTAGATTGCAAGTGTACGACTGCTTTCCAAATGAGATATTTGTTGCAGGTATAAGAACAAGCAGATATCACTGTCTATAATTAATATCTGATCGGGTCTAAATTATGCAAACTACTGTATTAGAAAATAGCAGGGATTCTTCAGCTAGAGAAACACACTGATGTGTGATTTTACATAGGCTTGTTATATTAAGCAYATCACTTACTGCATTTGTTAAAACATATAGCTCTTAATGTATTAGATCATCATACATTACAACTTGTCTCGAATATTTCCTCCGTGCGTCGATTACTTTCTTTATCATTTTAGTTTCGCCTTTGGCTTCATGCCATCAGGGAAGGAAAAAATCCAATGATGGGATATCCTGGTCATTCACGGCACTCAAGTCGTCAGCTGACTTCTTTTTATTGCTGCATAATCTTACTAAGCCTAGACTTGATCAACTGAAGCAACTCCTGATCATAACACTGATTCCAGAGACTCCAGAGTCTTGTATGGGTGCATTGCATCACTCGGAACTCATCAGATCACATGACCTTTCTTTTTTTTTTTTTTTTTTTTTTTAATAATGTCTAATGTTTACACTTACCAGCCTCATTAATAAGTGGTTTTAGGCCTAAACCTGTGAGTTCTCATTGCATTGTGTACGTGGAAATGCTCTTACGTTCACTGTTAAACACAGCAGTGATTTCGCCTGTTGAGTTTTTATGATGCAACTTCACACAGTGTTTAAGTAAGGTTTCATAAAGTTTGCGGGTTCAGCACTATCTGACCATTCTGAAGCAACTGTTTTTGAACTGTTAATGAATTGGAAAACTAAATAATAACCTAAATGTAAACTAATCCGATACTTTAAATATAATTTATATATACACTGTATATATATATAAATATATACATTTCCTTACTTATCATTTACAGTACATGTTATTCTGTATCAATGTACTAAGTAAGTAGCAATACTAGTAAATAACCGGTAATAAGACATAATAAACTGTAAACATGTTTCAAAACTTTTGATTGGCAGTTTATAAAGGAAAGAAAGTAGATTCAGACTTAAGCTACAAGATGCACAAAGATCAACAAGAATAATCATTTTTTTCCCCCCCTCAGCAGCATACATTGCATCCTATAACCCCAGCCCATATGTCCACTGAACAGATGGTAGGGAAGTATATCTAAACCTATCTCTGCTCTCCTTGTACAAATAGCAGAGGGAAGAACATCTTGAAACAGGCGGACGCTGATGCCGCATGCCCAACATGCTGCCTCAGTCATGTGGCACAGTGAAAAACAGAAGCGATCAATGTCCCCCTGGATACAATGACTTTGTTTGTTCCTTTCACCTCTGCCTGCCCACACAGACATTTAGACAAGTCCACATCTGACCAAATCAATCAGCCAAAAGTTACAAGCCTAACTGCACCCAAATTAAGAAAGAAGATTGTATTTATTAGTTGTTGTTGTTGTTGTTGTTGTTGTTTTTGCAACTACATCAGTATGCAGGTATACCAAATTCAACCAACAAATGGCAAAAGAAAGAAATAAAAAGGATCACAACTTCAACTCTAAATTAATTGATTCATGCATTCTCTGTAAGGCCTATCCTGTTCAGGGTTGCAGTAAACCTGAAGCCTATCCGATGGAGACTCAGGCAATTTGGGAATGCCGGTTAGCTTATTCTGTATGTCTTTGGACTGTGGGAGGAAACTGGAAAACCAGGAGGAATCCCAGCAAGTACAGGGAGAACATGCAAACTCCATGCACATGGGAACCCTTGACCCTGGAGGTATGAGGCTGCAGTGCTAAATACTATGCCACTCACTCATCGTCTATACCGTTTTATCCTGTGATCAAAGGCGGGGTACACACTGGAAAGGGTGCCAATCCATCACAGGGCACACACACACACACACACACTCATTCTCACATTATGGGCAATTTGGGAACACCAATCAGCCTAATCTGCAAGTCTTTGGACTGTGGGAGGAAACCAGAGTTCCCCGAGGAAACCCACCAAGCACGGGGAGAACATGCAAACTCCATGCACACAGAGACGGGAATCGAGCTTGGCCCGGAATGGTCTCTAATACCCGGACCCTGGAGGAGACAGTGCTAACCACTACACCACCGTGCCACACCAACCCTAAATTTAGATATCAAAAAAGTATCACTTTTAATCTTCACAAGGTTTCTGTTTATGATTCCTGATTTCAGTTTCGCTTCTGCTCTTCATTTTTTTTTCATCTTGATTGACCTTTGTTGCTCTGTATGTCTAATTACTTAAGCTCTGTCTGATTTCTGACTATGGATTTATTTTATTATTATTATTATTATCATTTGCTCATTCTCTAAAGAACAAAAAAAAAAAGTTATTTACATGCACAGTTTTATAACAAGTACAAGCGTTTGGCCCAAAAAGAGTTGGGGAGTTTTTGGACTGAAAGAGGTCAACTGTGAATGTTAATGCGTTAACCTCGCTAGCTCCCTCTGAATGTCTGTAAATGTTTTAACATTTTCATTTAAATTTAGGCATTTGGCAGACGCTCTCATCCAGAACGACTTACAAAAGTACTTTGAAGTTTCAGTCATTGGATAGATCCTTACACTGGTTACTAGGTGACTAAATACACTCAATCAAACACTATTGGGAAGGTTTTTTTCTTTTTTTTTTTGGCCAAATATCTAAAAAAACTTTTGCATAATGTTATCCATGATACTAAAATCCAACAWCCAGTACCATTATAAGTATGTGCCATATTACCTGGAAGTGCTTTAAGAGTGGTACAGAGTAAAGCTTACTAAAGACATGTGTGCAGGAACAGTCTGTGCTGCAAGGAACAGGAAACGCTCCTGAAAACAGATGGACGCCCGTCCTGAGGACGCACACTTTTCTTTACAGCTCTACAAGCTGTAATTTCTTCCCACATGGGAAAATGGAGGCAGAACATGAAACGTAGGGAAAGGTGAGACGCATGCACGATTCCTGTCAGGTGGAGCGAGGAAGCTCCAAGTGCTCTGCGTACGGAGGAGCCTGCCAGGTTCTGCTCAGGAGCCAGATTGTCAGTGGCAGTGCCTGCGCCGAACACGCTTAAGAGTACAGTTGTTGGCTGCGGAAGGAAAGGTTGAGAGATATAGCGAAAGGGACAGGTTTGCGACTACGACACCCCCCGTACACTTCTCCTCAGGTGAGGATAGCAGCCCAGCTGGAACTGCTCATCCACAGGGGTACACTTGAGGAAGTGTGAACAGCTGTGCAGTGACACGACTGTGAACGAGCCCCACCGGCACACTTAGAAAGTCTGAATACAAGAGTGGAACGCCAGATCTATATTGACCTTATCGTCAGACAAAACAACAAAGAAGAGATCTTCAGCATCAGCAAGACGACAAACTAACAGTAGGCCACATCTGTCCAGAGGTTTGTCGTACCATGTTAACAATGCAGACAATGCAAAGACGTTCTTGTCTCTTTTGAAATGGTGTGTTCATGATAATGTTTCTTTTAGTGTGTAATAAAGTAAGCAGTTGTTCTTTGCCTTTGCATTTCCCTTTATATTCCGTTCAACAGCACAGATAATAATTGAGAGGAATGCGGTTTATGAGCAAGGCAAGCACTAAACTAGCTTCCAGCACAAACCAGAAACAAATGTCTTCTCCTCTGTGGAGGGTCTCTAAACAGCCCAGACAGGTAGAGTCTTCACTCTGCGCAGATGGCATTCAGGACAAGAGACTACACCAGAGATGGTAAGAGAGAGAGAGAAACAGAAAGAGAGAGAGACAGACAGAAAAGAGGTGGGTTGGGGGGGGGGCATTGGGGTGTGGGCCACGTGCTGCAGCTGGCATGGAATTCTCAGTGGCATCCGCCAATGTACAGAGCTCCTTAACAACTTCACAGGCTGCAGAGATGAGCTTTAAAGTGTCCACATGGCCTCTACAGCCCGGCTTTAGAGGAGCTCCACTCAGCCCGGCCCGCCAGCTGCTGCTGGGGCCACCACCATGTGTGTACGTGTGTGTGTGTGTGTGTGTGCACGAGCATACAAGCGTGCAAGATAAATTAGTGCAATTGCATGAGAAAGGGAGAAAAGAAAATGGATACAGAAATTAAACTTCCGCCAGGTATGAAATACAAAGTTATCATTAGTTTGTCATGCTCCGCAATGAGTCAACAATTTTCCAAAACATTTTGAACATATATTTAACTTCAGGATGCAGATATTTTATTTGTGTAGGAATAACAGGTGTAGCATGTTCAGAGATGACAGGAGGAAGGACGAACGGAATCATGACAACGTTTTCTACATGGTGTAAGTCAGTGATGATGATGATGATGATGATGATGATGGCAGCTGAACCGAATTTAAAGGGAAGTTAAATTATCTAGTAGCTCATTTGAAGGTGATTACTTTGTCAGTTATCATATATATATATATATATATAGACCGGGTATGTTTATTTCTGCTACGTCTTGCTAAGTACTTATTCAAGCTTGGCTTAAGGAACATATTTTGGCGGGAATGTTACTTCCAGAGCGATCATGGTCCTTTCCCACCTTCTGTCTATGTAGGTCTGGACCACACGCTCTCAGCATTAGCATGTCAAGGAGTCTGCTATAGCCACTGGGAAAAAAAAAAAAAGCCTCCTCTCTGCAGGGATGATGTCCATTTTGTCCTCTCTCCCAACATCTGTTCTAACCTTTGGAGCCAGAAGGGGAATGCCAGAGAAGTATCTGATTTATGGTAATGGAGTTTGTCAGCCTTTTTTTTTTTTTTTTCTTTGACAATTTGCTGCTGGTTGAATAGACAAACACCGATCTATAGACATACATCTATAAGTTTGTAATCCTTTGTTTTTGTCTGGTTTCTTCTTACATGCATGTAAATAACTGTACCGGAAACGAACAATGTATTACAGTTAGAAAGAACTCACAGACGTAATGCAAGAAAGAGTGAGAAAGACAGAGAATGAAGTTTGATCCTCGTCCATCTGCCCTCTCCCTGAAGTCTGCCGCTCAGCCTGGGCGACAGAATGGAGGTCTGCTTCCCCCATACATACACACACGCATACGCACGCACACACGCACGCACACACGCACAGAGTCTACAGTCAGTGTTCCACACTGGTAACATTCCCAACATGTGAAAAACATCACACGACAACATCGCACCATACAGTGTTTATATTGTATGAACGCTGCACGGGAATTCATCGTCCGTTGGTGCAAATATCATTCTTATGGTTGAAGCAAAAAGGCTTTAGGATCAGTATTTTGGCAAGGCTGCACCCTATATTTAGAAACCCCACAATGAGGTAAAACCCAATGGCTGCCAGACACACAAACAGAACTGGCCATAGACATTTTCTAAAAATTGGTTACGCGTGTGCGCGGAGCCAGCAGTCTTCCCTTGAGCAAGACAATCAAATCCTTTAGTGAAAAGTGCCTAATTACTTATTGCACCTAAATGGTTTTCCCCAAGGACTCTGATTATTTTTTATCATGTTTAATTGGCCATAATTATGATTTTACATGAGTACAGCTTGAACGAAATAGGCTGTTTAGCTCTCTTCCGTCTGTCATAGTTGCCATTTACATTTAGTCACATATTTGACTCTACATCAGTGGTGAGGACTATTGCAGACGATGTTTTGTTCTCAGAAAGCAGGGACACTGGGATAAGTCGTTATGTTGGATTTACTGTATTGGTTTGGATGAAGGCTTTATTTAAGGTAACTTACACTCCAGATAGGATGCCACATCATAGGAGTAGTTGAGAATTAACATCCTCTGTGAAGGATCCAACAGGGGAAACTCACAACCTTTTGGTCAGTAGCTTAAAAGGTGAACGTACTGTAGCTAATGAGAGAGTGGAAGCTGTGGCGCTGCAAGGTGAGCAGCTGATCTTGGGGCTGTTCGGATTTTTAAATGCATCCATCCCACTGAAGTTATAATCAGTCCACTAAACAAGAAAACCCTCCAGTCAACGATGTCATACACTAATATGGACAAAAGTGTTTGACCAAACCTGCAATGACATTGTATCCAAATACATATACTTTAATATGGAGTTGGTCTCTCTTTTGCAGCTATAACCGCTTCCATCTCTTCTTGGAAGTCTGTCCACAAGAACATGGAGTGTTTCAGTGGGAATTCTTGCCCATTCCTTCTGTAGCACATTTATGAGATCAGGAACTGATGTTGTACAAGAAGGCCTGGCTTTCAGTCTCCGTTCCAGTTCATCCCAAAGGTGCTCAATGGGGTTAAGGTGCCGGCTAGTCAAGTTCTTCCACATCGAACTCATCAAACCATGTCTTTATAGACATGCTTGCTTTGTGCACGGGAGCATTGTCGTGTTAGAATAGAAGAGGATCTTCACCAAACTGCTGCCACAAAGTTGAAAGCATAGCATTGTCCAAGATGTCTTGGTATGCTAAAGCGTAGAGATTGCCCCTCACTAGGGGTAAGGGTCCTGAATGAAACACTTTTTTGGCCAAATACTTTTACCATATACTGTACAGTATATCTGTTCTCAGAGACTGACCCTGATGAAGGCTAGAAGCTGATTAGCACACACCGGTTTCACAAAAGATCCTTTCAATAAAAATAAAAAAAATAGATGTGGGACTTCCGAGGAAGAAGCGTGGTTTTCATGCTGTACAAGATAAAAGTGATGTTACTAAAACCTTTTCAAAGGAATAAATATTACTTACCAAAGTTACAGGTAGAGTGGAGTCACAACAGTTATGTTCTTTGCTGCTTTCTGTAGCTCTTCATGATTGTATCAGTGTCCCTGCTATATCTGAGATTTTGCACACTTTTCAAAATGTTGATTTTGCTATCATACACTCTGGCTAAAAAAAAAAAAAATCGATTTCTAAACCCAGAGTGCATTCTGACATCTTACAGTAAATAGACTCGTGCACATCTATGCTTTCTGAGAAACGTATTGTGCAAGTTCGGTCAAATTTCCATGAAAGGTTTAGGATGAGAAGCGAATAGCAGATTTGATTCTACGCTCCKCCTTAAAAATATATCATATTTTCAGGAAAAAAAGAAAACAAATGTATTGGAAAACAAAATAACTAGCTGTGATGGATTGGCACCTGTCCAGGATATACTCTTCCTAGTGCCCTGGGTGCCCTGAGAACCAGTCCTCACGTGACCCTGTATAGGGTAAGTGGTACAGAGAATGAGTGAGTGAGTGTAATAGTTATTGCACATCTACACTTCCTAATAAGGATACTCTGTCAAATTTCCATSAATAGAAGAAATGTTCAAAAGACAACGGTTAGTGATCCCTACTGTATGTGTCACCTATGCTTCTCTGGCAGGAGACACAATGAAGCAACTATAGTGGTCCATATGCTTGTAAAATGAACATACGCAAACGTCACCATCATCTTCTTCAATCTCACTCGCTCTCACTCACAGTCTAAACCTCTTTATCCTGTATTACAGGGTCGCGGACGGCCTGGAGCCTATCCCAGGAACAAGGTAGGGTATGCCCTAGACAGGGTGCCAATCCATCGCAGGGCACACACAAGCACACACCCACACTATGGGCAATTTGGGAAAACCAAACAGCCTAATCTGCCTGTCTTTGGGCTGTGGGAGGAAACCGGAATACATRGAGAAAACCCACCAAGTACGAGGAAAACATGCAAACCATGCACACAGACCCCAAGGCGGGAATCAAAGGCGACGGCAAAGTGCTAACCAATAAACCACCGTTCTGGGACTTCCTCAATCAATTTTATKTTATTMTAAGACGTTTAGTTGTTTAAATGTAACTTTTTCACGTGAAAAATGTTTCATTTATAGTTAGATAGCCGTGGTAAATTGAACCTAAACAATGCCAACTAAACATGATTTTCGTGCCTTTAACCTTTAATTCGTCACCTGTCTTTAGATATTGGGGCGTAATTTGTAACTGTGCATCTGAATGTGTCTATGTGAATCTTCATCAGCWTTCATTTGAAGGAATAGGCGTTTCCATGTACATGAGATTGATGTACCTCCAACCTTAGAAACAAACAACCTCAAACCCAGCTTTTCACTTTCAAGTATTCCATCTTCCGTCCGTTCTTTTCTTACCCCGGATCTCGGGCAACCGTCGCTTCGCCATTAWTGGAGCATAATCATCACAACACCGGCATAAATTAGGGTGTGCTTCATGTAAACGGAATGCATGCGAGAGTGATTCGGAACGTGTTGTTGTATGCATGTGATATGTAAATAACTGCGTAGTGGGTGGGAGCTTGCGTGCATGTAGATGAGACTGATTCAGCCTTTGCACTTAAATCACCACTCATTACGGTTTTTAGGACCGCTTCAAGAACCAGATATAGATTTGTTTGTACGTCATTGCATGTGCTGAAATCTGTTTGTTTACACAGCTAATAAGTTTGCGGGTTTGTTCTGCCGTATTAGTCAGAAAACCCAGTAATCATACAGTCACTTAGATGTGTATCTGACTCGAGTACAAGGACTAACCAGCGCACTTTTTCTGATACGGGTTCCGCTACAGGAATGAGAACGTTCAAGTTGTTTCTAACAGGAAACCTTAATAATTGTCATAATATTAAGCTTCAGCAATTTCCACCGGTTTTTTACTGTAATTATTGCTATCAAAGGATATAATGTTCACATTAATGATTTATTATCGTTTTTCCACAGTCGTTCTTCTTCTCCCTTTTTTTTTTCCTTTTTTTTTTTTTTTCTTTAGGAACGCACATTTGTGTGTAATCATTGAGTGACCAGTGTGTGCCAAGCCAGGTGCCATCTTATCTGGCATGGCTGCCGTGCGGCTGCCTGGCAGCAGCACTGATTATGTTTGCCTGTGTGGTCCAGACACAAAGCGTCCAACTCTCGTGCAGACCAGTGTTTACAGCTGCCTTTCCAAGGACACACAGCAGCCCTAATGATTATCTTAGGTACTATTGTGCGGCCAGAGCATGTGTGTGTGTGTGTGTGTGTGTGAGAGAGAGAGAGAGAGAGAGAGAGAGAGAGAGAGAGAGAGAGAGACAAGATAGATCGCTATATATCTGTGTTTAAATGATCAGTGCCAGAGGTATCTCACGACCAGCCAAAAGGGGGAGAGAAATACACTGCGGCTCGTTTTGGGCYGCATAACTTTAAAAGGCATGTCTGCATTCACACAATTACAAATGGTGCGTGTCTCGTGTCTAGTCTATTTACAAACTCACGCATATGCATGCGCGCACACACACGCGCGCACACAAACACCAACACATGCGGCCAGATGGAATTCAGCATTAAGACCTACATTAACAACAACAACAAGCCCTCATTTTGCAAAGCAGGGACGAATTATTAATCACTAAGCTATTGATATGGAGTTGTGCATATTCACAACGCATGTGAACAATAAATAACTGGACTAACGGAACGTGTCGTGCTTCTAATCCCGCAACCATATTAGAGCCATGTAACGTGTGGCCTAATTCCCTGGCAAAGGCCAGACACCGAGTGGAATAAGCAGGACAGACAGACTGACAGCCAAGAAGATCGTCCATCTACCTATTTATAGTGTGGGCCATCTGTGAAATATCCCTCTTGTCACTGGTCATCCTGTTCACCAAAAAAAAAAAAAAAAGGGCTGGGAGGCAGATTCCAGCAGCAGCAGCCGTCCCATTCACTATTCATTCCAGGACTCGGCAGCTCCATATGGATCTGGCCCTCTGCTGGGCCCAGGCTTTCTCCCATCCCTTTTTTTTTATACCCCATCTTCGAGATTCATATGGTAATGAAGCGGCAGAGCCGGGGAGCTGTTCTGAGAGCAGGCCTGAGTTCCAGGTGCCAGGCTTCATCCTGATGCCCACCATCTGACTCCACTGGTCTCATGTCAGATTTTTCGCAACATTCTCGACAAGTCCTCAAACCGGCTGGGAACAGTACGGGCATCTGTGAAAGACTAATGACAGGCTTTTACGTTTGGCCTGGTTCATTACAGCCCCCTCTAAGCCCCTCTGTCCAGTCTGCCGCAGTGCTTCTCCTCATTAGGTTCTAGTGCTCAAAAAAAAAAAATTATTATTATTATTATTATTGTAATTGAAATCATTTAGTAGTTATGTTGTACTGGTTAGGCTCCTGTGGATTTGTTATCTATCCTGGAAAGAAAGGTCARAATAGATAGCAATAATAACCTGGATGGTGCACTTGTCTGCCATCAACACACATACCCACCAAGATCTTTCTACCTATCTACCTAATCTACCTACCTTGGGGAAACCCATGTGGACATGGAAAGAACATGTCCTAAGTGAGCTTCACATGGAGTGAATTGGTCTGCCGGCTAAATGATTTATTTAATTATACAAATCGATTTCCTTTATTATGTAYTTCAAGCCGAAACCATCTCATAATCATCTTTAACATGTTTGACACATGAATTCGGATTCCACATGCTTTGCAGAAAGTGTGTCGCAGAGCTGATGGCCAGACCTAACAAGCACCGCCCCTACCCAGGCAGGCGTGACGCCCTCACGCTGGGACCAGAAGTGGATATGAAACTGGATCTGAGAGTGGATCTGAGCGGCATCCCTTCAGCCGGCTGGGGAGAGTGGCATGGAGCAGGCGTGAGTCAAGGTCTACATCCCCTTCTCTCTCTCTCACATCCCCTTTACAAGTTTTGTAAGGCTGGCCATTAACAGTAGAGCTCTGGGACACGGCGCAAACAGGCACAGGGCCTTCAGCAAGGGCAAGGATGTGTGTGTGTGTGTGGAGGGTGTGTGTGTGTTGGGGGGGGATGCAAAAAACACGTGGTGCTGACCCCACCCAGAGCTCCTCTGTCATTCAGCCTTTTGTCTCTGGATCTGCTCCCTCTCTCGCTCCATGGTGCTGCATTGAACCACTATCAAAGAGGCCCTCGAAATTCCTCAGAGGCTCATTACCATAGTTTGAATAATTCATGTGGCAATGAGATGGGGGGGGGTTGGGGGGTGGGGGAGGGTAACTCTGAACAAATAATGAGAAACAACTTCCATCAGCATGCGCATTCCTTTTTCTCAAGAGGGCACACCTCAGTGCGGAAGACCGAAATCAATATAGCATGACATTAGCTTGTGTGATACATTCCTGACCCTATATCTGTTAGGGAGGGGAGAGAGCCGAAGAATTTCAGCCGTACCGCCRAGAACGCTCGGCGCTAAGGTCACCCATACCGACGTGTAAATAAATCAATTCTAATTAGCAGTCGCCACCTTCGTATGCGGAAAGAAGGGAGCCACTGTAAGGCAACGGCTTACACGGTTTAATAAACAAGCGAAATCACTTTAGTTCAGCAATTATACAAGGACATTCTCAGGCCAATGCCAAATCCAAAACCATAGAGATGATGACATTTCCTTAATTTCTTAATATTGTCATGGATGCTCTCCAATTAAAACTAACAAACTGTTGATTCTAGCGTGAGGAAACATCCCTTTAATTGCATTTACAAGGCTAAAACACTTGAATAAACAGATTACCTGCTGGATGTGATCCCCATGTGCATATTGGCACCCGGCCAGCCAATCCTTCAACGGCTAAACCTGATGAAACATGAAAACCCATATGGGAAGGCTCAGCTCCACATCCTTACCTCTGTAACCTCCCTACGTACATTTCCGTGCTACACAAAGTGATCCTTGCATGCTGGAGATGACAGTGACACACCCTTACATGGCAGATACCGCGGATCCACTCAGTAAATAAATGAAGTCCACTTCTAATAGGCTACCCCTAAATAAAGCAAGATAAAAAAAAAATATCAAGGCGGTGCACAGAAAGTAAGATTAAGAGTCAGTTAATGACTAGGAAACCTTTTTGAATAATAGCTTATTATAATTATATATTAGGAGTTTTTAAAAATTGAAACTGAAAAATGTTGTGCATACAGCGGATTTCCTAAGAACTCCAGATCGAAAGGAAATGAGGACATGATGAAAAAAAAAGAACAAGCGTAGTTACAAAATGAGATGTTTTTCTTCACTGATGCGTAACTTTTAAGTGCCGTTAGTGATCGTACTCATTGATGCCACGTTTCCCAGCTGTATTAACTGCATTGAACGGTGATTACACACTAAATTTCCTCCCACACTAATTAAAACATTATTTTTTTAATTACACGTTGATGTTTCGGTCTAAACAAGATTCTATTCACCGCTGTTGTTAAAGCAAACTTTCATTCGTGCTTATGCATGGGGAGGGGGGGGG
>QMIH01000678.1:110945-210573 GCA_003987875.1 Clarias batrachus | reverse complement strand
TCCCTTTCTTTTTTTTTTTCTTCAAGACGAAGAAGCACTAACTTCTCTAAATGGGAGGAGAAAACAGGAATGGAAGAAGAAAATGTCGCCTTCTCTTAAATATGAGATGTTTTTTTTGGTGAAGACGGTGTGAATAGAAGCCGGGGTGCTTCAGTTACTGTACAAAGTTTAGTCGTTTTTTTTTTTTTTCCCCCCTCTCTATATTTCTTCCCATCATTCTTTGGGCACGTGAAGGACTGGACGGCCAATCTGCCATGAGCGTGAAACCTCGTGAACTCTCTCTGAGTTGTATCTTGTATAGTTGCAGACGCTGGACTACCACGCTGCAAAGTGTCATGCTGTATTTAATTATGCTGAAACTTTTTATAAAAGTAATTGTAAATCGTACCTTTTTATATATAAAAAAATAAATCAAATGCTTTATTTGAACAGAGATGTCTATTGTAGTCTATAGGCGTGCTGGTGTTTCGTGGTAGGTGCTGGACAGCTATTCATACTTTTTGTATTTAGTCCACCTGAACTTTCGTGTCGACAAAAAGTTTTGTGTCGACAAAATTAAACGTTTATAATCGCACTTGTTGGTTTTGGTACCTGGGGGGGCGGGGAGGAACAACTGACCCACGGATGGCTTTAATTAGATCCTGTCCGTGAACACACACCGGGCATAAAGTAGGGTACTAAACTGCACCATTCCTTGTTGCTTATAGTCTTGTTCCTTTTTAATACATGTATGATCTAGAAGTGTACTCTTTTTGTTTTAAAACCAAAAAGATTTAGTTAAGTTTTACATTTATAGAATAATCACCTTTAATATGCTACTCAAGTTGATAAATGAGTAGCATCGGAGTACCATCTGAGCAACAACGTACTGAACACTTGGGTACTAAAATGTGGTGTCTGAGCTTGTGTATTCTGTCATGTTTTTCTTCTCATGACTTGACATGAGGAAATGCTTCCTCTATTGACTTGTGCTTTATTTATGAATACTAAACCACATAGTCTACTAATACACTAAAGAGCACATCAAAAATGATGCATACAATAATGTAGGATGTTGCAGGCTTTTGTTTCAGGATCAGCTTAAATTTGTGCTCAGAATTTACTTTTAATCCTTGTCAATTGAATCTTTTTTTCCCCCTCCTTTTTCGTCTTGTGTGGTTATTCCCCATCAAGCACACATTGATTTTATTTTTTTAATTTAACAATGAATAGGCTTACATTAAGGAACACATTCAAGGACCTTTATAAATGTTTACTAAGGTCTCAAACCTTAAACTACTTGTTAAGGGATTTATACATGTACTTTTTTTTTTTAGGCTTAGTAAACCAGACAGCTAAGCAAACGTATCACTTTAGAATAAATGTCCTACAACAGGTGAAGGAGCAGGATTAATCCACTGTGCTTATGCTTAACCAGGCTGAGAGCAAGGGGAGTGTACTCAAACTGGTGCTCCTTGCCTTTTTCTTCTAGCACAATTGAAATGTACATGAGAGACTGGTTGAACTTATGAACAGTGCGCCACCTGCTGGTGAATTTATCACATGTACTATGCAGAAGAAAATACAACTTTTTTTTCCAAATCATTTAAAATTGCTTTAAATTAGAGATGTAGTGAAATACATGAGCGCATAGGAGATTTAGTTTTGTTTTTTCTTTTTTTTTTTAGGCAGAGTATTTTGTCATGACATGCTGTTTAACACAAGTTACATTAATAGTCTACTGAACTTTTTTTTTTTTTTAATGCTGTAGCTTGTTGTTCGGGTGATAATGATGTTAGTAATTGTATTTTGAACACCGAGGGCTTGTATAAAGAAACAGACTATTAATGACTGGACAATGCAAAAATGACCATGTTGTTTCAAGTGCAGTTTAGCCATTTAGATTATTTTAAGAGAAAAGAAACTAACCATGATATCACACCATTTTTGTCAGTAATGACCATAAACCATTTCCTAAGAGATTTTACAAGGGGATAGGATTTAARATTGGTTGTATGTGCACACACAAAGGCACGGATTGCCTGTTAAGGCAACTTAAAGTGCATGAAAGACCAAGAACCAAGAAGTGTCTGAAATGCAGWGTTTATTACTTCCTGAAACATGGTCATGCATTTTGAGGAAATGTCAGCTACTCATTACACTTACACTCTGCACATATGATTTTCACAGAAGCCTTTTTCTAATTCACAAAGCTAACACTAATGTGCTTGAACACCTGAACAACCGATTTCCTAAATATTATACATAAAGCATTTACTTTCAGTGCACTGAAGGACAAAAACATTTTTCTCCTAGATATTGTAACAGGTAACTATCCACCTCATGTCACTGACCTAATGTAAATTACTAATAATTCTACACGTTACAATTATTTGTTGATTGCACTGTTTCCTAGCACCAAAGATGGCTGTTACCTAAAAACCTTCCACTAAATACAAAAAAAAAAAAAAATTCATCACCATCAACTACATAACTGCATGTTTATTATATAAGAGTAGCAGGACAAACTCTTTCTTAGATCTTTTTGTACCACAGTGAATTCACTTCATAAAAAATAGACCTGTCCTGCTTTTTATAGCACACTCTCTCGTTCTTCATTGCCCTCATCCTGCGTGGTGTTCGTGCTCTTCTTTCTTGACACTGTGAGAAGATTGTGGTTCAGCAGAGCTCTGGTGCCGGTGCTCGATCCCGGGGAGATGATGAGGCTGCGCTCGTCTCCGTTATTGTTGTTGTTATGGGGTGAGTTGTTGCTGGCTGCCTGGTTCAGGTTGGTGACAGCCTGCGTGTGTGTGTCAGAGGTGTCCCAGTTGTCCTCAGGGCTGCTGGCCTCAGACAGAGCTTCTGAGCAGATGGACATGCGTATTGTGGTCACAAGGTCTTCCTCTTTTGACTTCTCATCCTCTTCCTGGGGCTCCTCACTCTCCTCATCCTGTAGTGAATGATTAGATGAGCTTCCACTCGACCTCATGCCTGAGTCAGACGATTCTTTTTTGTCCATCCCAGCAGAGACAAAGCTCTTTGCCTGCCCCTCTTGCTGCTCTTCCCAGAGGAGGGGTGTGGCATCAGTCTCTTCAGGCAAACACTCCTCTTCATCTTCTTCATTGGGTACACTGTGGTAGCGTGGACCTGGTCCTTTGATGCGGCTCACAGACGATTTATGCTCTGGTTTCTCATCTTCTTCTGTGATTGGATGGAGAAGACAAGAGTCCTGGGTAGCGGAGTAGTCCATCACACTGTCCCCTGCTTTCGAGTTTCTCTTGAAGAGTTTGCGGCTTTCCTGCTCACCATCCTTGGCCTTGTCATCTGTTCTCTCAGCCCCGGAGCTGCCGGCTTCCAGCTGCGACATGTGAGTGATGTAGTCCTGGTAGGCATTGCGGTACTCTGCTTGCTGCCGGTCAGTCAACTTACTAATGTCATTGGATGACTCCTGAGAATTCAGACTGGACATGCTGGAAGTCATGTGGGACACGACCTAAAGGAAATTTGTGAACATTGCAAAGAAAAATTTTTTTAACATTTTAGACATAATCTCTATTCACTACACCTGTAGCAGAGGTGCGATTAGCTTTTTTTTTTTTTTTTAAAGGAAAAAATAAAAACACCAAGGGAAGCTGTATTGTACAACTCCAATGTATTATATCAGAGGTTCCTTGAATTGACCCAGGACTCCAGTCCTTATGGAAGCCCTGTCCAGGATATTGTGAAGAATTCCCTATTGCAGCTAAGAAACCCTATAGGAGCACACCTTTTTAGGAATTCATAAACGTTTTATTGCGAAATGTCACTATGTCACATTTTTTCATCTGCATGAAATCACTTTGATTAGAGATTCCACCCGAACTGTTTACCTGGACGCTGATCTGATCTGATATATGTGTCGACATGCTCAATGAATTTAATCAGAATAAAACTTTTTTTTGACATGCACAAAGTGGTTTTGTCCGCTGTGAAGCATTTGATCTGCGCAAGTACTATTTTTCCCCAACTTTGAGGTTAGGCTTGGCTTCTCATCTTTTACAATAAATCATGCCTCTGCATTACAATCTGTAAGACTTCAGTTTCATTTGTAATTGGTTAGATGCTTTCTTTAATTGTGTAAAGCTGCTTTGCGACAATGGTAATTTTTAAATGTGCTATACAAATAAAATTGAATTGAATATTATGTATAAAATAGGGAGTCAATCAGTGGTCCATCTTCAGCCAGWCCCAGTGGGTGAAAATAGAGCGGGGTGGGGGAGAAAGATGGTCTCAGTATTTACTGATCAAGAATGGATGTAAAACCTTCCTCCGCAACATCTAATGATGTGAATTAGCTTTATTCCAATTGGAGAGAAATGTGAGGTTCAAGTGTTTACATAGCTAATATTTAATTATTTTAATGGATTAGCAAATGTTTAAACCATCCTTCTCATTCATAGTCAAAATTCCTCTTGATCTGTTGTGATTGAAGTTTTTATATGATGTATTTTCATCCCTATTGGGCTGTTATTCCCATTACTTATGGAATACTATGGTCATGTAAACACACCTACTGTTACTTTCTACAGATCATTTTAATGGATGGATATTGAGAAAAACGGTTTACTTGTTTGACATTTTGCATCTCACTGAAACCAAGAGGCCAAAGATAGAATATCATAATAGTGGTTGCATCGTGCTGAGAGTTATGCTCAGTCTCTAGGTTGCTTTTCTTACCTTCTTTTGTTTTACATAAGAGGCTTACCTGGTTACTGACTTTTTCATGGATGGGTTCCAAAAAGTTTTCATCAAATAATAATGGATTTAATGATGCTCAGCAGGACACTCCTGATTAACTTGAACCTTGTCCTGGACTTGGTTTGACAGCTCCTTGGTCTTCAAGATGCTTAGTCATGTTCTCTAACAACCTCTTGGGCCTTGTAGAAACTATTTGCACGCATGAACTCGTTCAATTAGTTATGCGTCTTCTGAYTGCAACGGGCTACAACGTAAATAATGTAGATGTTTCACGACTTGGTTGAATAGGGTGAGAATGAATCACAATTTCCATTTCTGTTTGTAAATTTTTCAATTTCTATTATTTATTTAAATTTAATTTATATCGTTTTTACCCCCCCACTTAAATATTCAGGGATACTTTGTGTAGAATAATAACAAGACCAGTTAAATAAATTTTTGTTTCAGTTTGCTATACTACAAAATGTGCAAAGGTTATTAACAATTGTTAACAAAATGATTAACAATTCTATACAGTGCAGCGTGATGTCCTGGGTAAATGTAGAGTGACTTTGTGCATGAGAAGAGAAACCAGAAATAGCCGATTCTATGTGTCAGGAACTGCACTAAATGTGTGCATGTGTGTATGGGTGTGTGCGTTTTTATGTTGTGTCAGTCCAGCTCTTCACTTCCTCTGCTCATTCAGGTCAGAGAACACTCCGTTTGTCACCCAGTAAACCACAGGCTATTTCCACTGTACTGATGGACTACTAAAAAGCAGAAGCTAGCTTCTGCTTCTTTGTCAGACAAGAAAGCTGCTGTGGTGGAAATGTATGTTTCGCTGAAAGAGTTAGGAAGGGGGTGTGTTTGTGTATTTATAACCGTAGTTCAGCATGGCAAGTGAATCTAAGCTATATATTAATAGATGCTGACTGTGAGCATGTGTTTAGGATTATAGACATGTATTCGTGCAGCGTCTGTCCAAATCCTTACCTATATATAAACGTGGTGTTAGATGTGTTCAGATGGATAAGGTACACGTATCTTATAAATGAAGCCAAAAAGCCTGCCATGCCTCATTAAACCAAGAGTGTGTGACTGACAACGCTAGCACCTTTGTTCTCAAGATGTCAGCTTACTGACTCTACCAGAAACTTGCACTTTAGAATCGTGGAGCTTGCATCAGCCTCTTTTGACATTTATTCTTGAGTAAGTTGTTTATGACAGACCATTTGTTGAGCTTTGTTCCCCCCCGGACTATAATTAAATCCATTTATGAACACMCATTATACATGTGATAAAAAATATAGCTAGGAGAAAAGGAGTCAATCATATTCTCTGTGTGTTAATAACTGTTTAGTCAGTGACACTGTACGACACATTTTAAAGTTGTTAATATTTTCTAACTCTACATTCTTGTGAGAGGGGGACAAAGTGACAGGCGACCGTAYGGCACGGAGCTGTGACATTTCAGCGACACCATAACAAGCAGTTGTAAATTTGATGTAAATTAAGCATGCTGTGCTAAAGCAACAAATCCAAACCCCTGGCTCTAACGATTTCTCGGAACAATCTTATGGTGCATGTAGTCCAATATTTTTTCAATTCCCTGTTCACAGCATTAGTTCCTGCCTGCAATAAGCTGACAAACCTCCCCAAAAACAACTTATAACCATGGTTTCACCTTATCCTCTTATAAACAACCTGTCTATAAGAGATATAATGAAGAAAAAAGCTTGGAAGGAAGTAGCAAAGATGTTGATACCTTTAGTGAGGTGTTCATAGCTAATATGAGTCAAGACCAGAATCATATTTCATTGTGCAGAATAATAATTCTCTATATAATCCGTTGCTACATTTATGCACTTGTCTCAGGGGTTCATTAGTGTTTGGATACTATYGAGGGAAAAAGTTTTCGGAGTACACTGGAGCCATGATCAGGCTGCCTACTTCACATTTAAAACTCTGACCTCACAGGAATTCCTTTAATTGCCCAATCATGTGGAAATAGCTTGTCAGGAGGTAAAGACTGTACATGGAGTTTGGCAATAATTCCTAGTCGAGTTCCTGTAATGTGATTATTTGTATTGTTGGCTGCATACACTATATTTGGCTACTTTTAAGTTTCTTCAACCTACCTTTAAGAAAAAGCAAAACAATGCATGCTTATAAGCAACAATAGGTCAGTTGCTTCACGTTCACAAAATAAATACAAACCTGAGTGACCCGTCATGCTAGTTTGGCTAGTGACTTGATCTGTGCTAATTTGGATGCAGGGTAAGTATTAAATGAATGTATAGTGTGATTATTGAATTTATCATAAATCACTCACTTACTCACTCAGTCTTCGTCTATACCGCTTTATCCTGTATTCAGGGTCGCAGGGGACTTGGAGCCTATCCCTTAGGGCACAAGGCAGCGTACACCATGGACAGGGTGCCAATCCATTGCAGGGCACACACACTGCATATACACACACTATGGGCAGTTTGGGAACACCAATTAGCCTAATCTGCATGTCTTTGGTCTGTGGGAGGAAACCCACCAAGCACGGGGAGAACATRCAAACTCCATGCACACAGAGACAGGAATCAAACCTGGCCGGGAATCGATCCCGGATCATAGAGTTGCAAGGCGACAGTGCTCTGATCAAAATCAGGAGGTTGTAATTTGATACCCACCATCCAGTGGTTGTTGGGGGGTCTGGCTGGTTCCTCCAGTCCGGCAGTGCTGAGCTCCTCGAAGCTGAGGTTGAGACTGTATTGTAGATTGCTGTGAGGGGCTGCTGTAGAACAGACCGGAGGAGGAGGTGGTTCAGGCTGAAAAAACGTACCGCTGCCCTGCTCGCTAACCTTTACACATTCCTCCTGCAGCAGCTGGCTCTCCACCTGCCGCTGCTCCAGCACCTGGGGGACAGGGCCACAGAAACAGAAAAGACCACACTCATTCGCTTGGGTCTTAGTTGAAGAAAACAACGCAGTAGGCAGATTATCTGATAGCTAAGATATGTTTGGGAGTTTCATTAGTGTTGTGCTGGATTTTTGTTTGTTTGTTAAGTTTAATCAGGAGTTCGATTTAAAAAGGAGACTTGTTAACATGTAAAGAATAAAACATAACTGGATGTCCTGTCATGGAGAAAAATGGTCAACAGTGGGGTGGGGTGATGCAACCCAACATGAAATGGAGGACTGATTCCACCCAAAAGTTCATTACTTTCTAAAAACAGATCATCCTAAAATCCAAAAATACTTTATTAAAGAATGACACATTTGACTTTTTTTTCTGTTTCTATCAAGCAAAGCAAGCTTCTGTGGTAGAGTGCTAAGGATATGTAAAATGATCCCACTTAAAGTTTATTATTATGGAGACCTCCAAATGTACACAAGTTAGTTTCTGTTATCACTTGCATCATAAAAGCTATAGAGGTATAAACAGTTGTTCCCTTATCAGCCTCTTTTTATCTCTCTGTTAAGAAGATAATCATGAAACATTTTTTGACCAATTAGAATCAATCATTTAACAATGCTGCCTTATAGCAGAATGGAGGAATCTTCCTGCTGAAAAAGTTTAGATACTTTCTGGAAAATGCAGGACTTCCATAGCTGTCCTGTGTGCTTCCTATTTCCCAAAGACATGATTTGCTTGATAAATGCTACTTTCTTGTAAAAGTCAAGCTATTCAGATCTTTGAGTGGATGCTGAGCTCACACTGACAATAACCTTCGTTCATTCTGAGAGCTGCCATCTTGGACCAGATGGCTGCCTGCTTGTTGGCAACACAACATTCGTTTGTGGTAGCACAAATGGAGATCTGATCAACACACGCTACATGTTTTCCTGATTGCAACCCCGTGCCGGATGTTTTATCGAAAGACGAATTGTTTAAAAAGTCCATGTCCGGCAGGATGAGTGGGGTGGGGGGAGTTAGTTTAGATCAGAAGAGATAATATGATGAATTACACAGAAACTTAGTTTTTTTTATGATTTAAAGAAGTAAATAACAAACATGGTAAATAAGAAGTAAATAACAAAGCATTACCATCGCTTTGAAGAGATGCCAGTCCCCAAAATTCATGTTCATCTCCTTCTTGAGCTCCTCCAACTGACACTGGCACAGGACACGACCATTCACATTTGCCTGGGAATCCAAACATTCACATCTTAAACTTTGTCTGATTATCAGGTTCATTTTATTTACTTGGACCCGTGTGGTCTCAGGGAAAACAAGAGGCAAGCTTGTGTTTGGTGCRTGCTAGTGCATTCTGAAGCCCTGAGCGCTCATAAATGCACTACAATAGAGATCTTTCAGTAGCTGTTTGTGCACAGCTGTTAGGTTGGATAATGAAGGTCTGAAGGAATTAGTCATGTCATTGCCAAATCTCAGGAAAACAAGCAGATAAATTCTGCTGGCCATGATCAAATAATTAAGGATTAACCAGAGATGGACCGCGCTTTTATAAAATTCTATCAATTTTCATAATAATAGTACAGCCTTAAGTGTGGTATTTCGCTTATATACATTAGCCTTTTAAATGACCTAAAGTTACATTCAGTGGTATTTAACATCTGTAACAGAGCCTATCTCCGGTTATCACTTTCATTATAAACAATAAACAGTCGTTTGTTTACCAGCCTCTCCTACATTCTCTCTTAAGTAAATAATACAAGCTAACGATGTAACGAGTGTTTGTTACACCTTTTTCACTGACAAGGTCATGGTAAATGTTCAGAGACATTTTAAACAACAGGCCTGCATTACCCCTGGCTGAACTGTTACACATAATTATATGTTGGATTTTCCTAATTCACAGCATCTAAATAACAACATAAGAGRGTTTGTATCCATGTTTTGGAAAGTCAAAACTGTTGCCTTTTGCTGTGAGGTCTAGCATTGAGCCTAATATCAGCAATGATCATTTCCTTCTTGGACTGACTCATGCTAGCAATTTTAATTTGCACTCGTTGTGTTTAAATTATTATCTTTATTTTACATATCTTACTTTAATTAGTGAAAAAAATGGCATTATGCTCTGAGAAGTAGGCATCTTCTCAGATGTCTTGTTCCCAGACCAGCAGAATGTTAATGCTATAACCAATTTTGCTCTTTAGAAAAATGGATATCCAGATTAGAAACTTTGACTACTGATAAAGATGAATATTGATTTTAGGAAAGTTTCATGACAGAGCAAAAAAAATTATATTTTTCAAATCATACCTTTTTGATAGTTGTGATATATTGTTCCATCATGCTAGAGTCCAGGCCCTCGATTTGACGCAGTCTGTCACATACACCATCAGTGCTAAGAGAGCTAAGCATCCCAGGAGGTATTGCAGAATCAGTGCCCTAGACACACACACTGGCAGTTATTTACTTATCCCTAATATCACTATTCACTCATGCATCCATGCATTAATATCTCTGAAATCATGAGGTGGCAAATTTAGTGCACCAGTGATGAAGAATACAGAAAAGCAGCAGGTATTAGAGACATATAAAGCCATGTCTGTAGGTCAGGCCAAAGCAGTGAGAAAACCAGTAAAATATGAATAAAACTCACCAGTGAGCAAACAAGTGAACAACGATACTGTAAAGCAAATGCTTGTGAATTTTATGGCCCACATGCTCAACTGGCTACATAGAGAGATATAATGTTTATCTGTTCCAACGATACACCACTCCACCTAATTAACTCCTGTGTTCGAGTGCTCATTAGCAGAATCAGGTGGATGCATGTAGGGTTGGAATGAATGCCGACACTGCAGTTCCTTATGGAGAAGCAGGTATTTATGGCATCAATATAAGTCATCATGAATCAAATCAAATGTTCAAAGTTGAGTGCATCTCATAAAAATAAATAAATAAATCAATTAAAAAAAAAAAAAAAAAAAAAAAAAAGGGTAGCATTGCCTTTGCCTTCGTCAGACTCAATAAAAAAAGAAAAAAGAAAAAAAAAACCAGTGACATGCTGACCAAATAAAGCCTCGGAAGTTTATAGGCACCAAACCAAACTGCTATCATCTCTTTAAGCTTTACCTTCATTGACAGGAAATGTCTAAATACTGTATCTAACTTCTCAGTGAAATGACAAATGTAGGAGTGTTTATTCAGACTGATGTACAGGTTTGTTTTGTCAAACTGGCAAATTCACCTTTGTGCTAATTTTAAACCTGTCAAGCCGGTATCTTACAGATAGTCACAATCAAAAAGAGATCAGACGTTACCACATCTGGCCAAGTGTTAATCTGAAAGTGCTCTAAAGATATTCGGGTATTACCGACAGCACTTATGTAGTCATACGTTACCCGATCAAATCTACAGCCCTGATAGATTTGAGTGAGACCTCTAAGTAAACCTTGAGAAACTAAAAAAAAAAAAAAGCAACATTTCTCTGTTGACGATTAAACAAATTAAAAGTTACATAATGATCAAAGTGTTGCCTTTAGTATGATGCCAAATTTCATTTCAGCTTCAGCAGGGCCCACTAACTATATATTCTTAATGGCCTCTGTACAGTTAAGGCTTGTGCCAGAACTATGAGCTAGATCAAACCGGTTTCATATTCCTATACACACTCGCTGCCTCAGGTAGCCAAAGAGATGAGAGATGCCAAGAGCGTTTAATGGGTTGTTGCTGATAATGCAAGACATTCCATGAATGATTAATCACAAAACAGGCGATTTTTACATCAGTTACGTTCACCAACAGCACTCTGAAGTGGGTTTTTTTTGTCCAGAGTAAGCACATTTAGAAAAAGGGAGGGGAAAAAAGACATTGGCAAGAAAACTGATCCTGAGAGGATTTACTATCACATGTTAAAAACCCACAGTTATAGACGTCTATGTTAAGCATAATTCATACAGCCTTTATACCATGTTATATAATTTATGTGTCAGAACACTTAAATAGACAGACAATCAGTCATTTTTTTTCTGACTTCCATTGAGCCTGTCCTTTCATTAAAACTTTCATTTCTTTTCATTATGGGAAATCTGGTTCATTTTAAGACAAAAACAAAAACACATGAGCTTCTCATGCGCCTTGAAAATAATTGTGAAAATGTGTCTAAACCAGGCCACAAGCATTGTTCTTGGGAACAGATCATGAAAGCTGGTTATCTAGGGACAGTAACTAGAACTGTCCCAGCAAGCCTGAATGAGGAATAAGATTTATGTTAAAGGTCACTGATGTGAGAAGTGAAAGCTCCAGTGTCCAGCTGCAACTGTGAAATGTGGCCTTTTTCTAGGCAGCTCATAAAAGTTCTTGTGTATGACATTGCCCATCACTTAGAAAGCATTTTTTGCCCAATTGTTTCACTCTGTAAAAGCTGTACATGCACTTTTTATTGTTTCCATCTAAAACACATCTGATTCATCTACCAAGTTTATCAATCTAGCTCTAGAAGACTATGAATCACAGAACATTTTAAATCCACTCTATCAGGAATGGTATTCTAGGCACCATATAAAACATGCCAAAGCAAAAGAATGATAGAAATGAATGAAAAATGAGGAAAAGTCTCATGTGAAGGAGCCTGTACCTGCTTCACTCTGGGGGGCTGAGCCTTTGTCTGTCCAGAACAGGAAAGGATATGAAAGGAGAGGGGAGAAAGGAGGAGGAAAGAATGATTATATTAAGATTTAAATCACCATCAAGATCAGAAAATGATTCATGGAGATAAATTAAGCTTGGACCATAATTCCTTAAAGGGGCTAAATGAATTTGGCACAAAAGTGACAGGAGAGTTCACAAAATAAAAATACAATTACAAAAAAAAAAAACATGCAAATTGTTTCCCAATTTCATTACCAAAGTTTTCCTAGAAAATAGCTGTTGTAAATGATAACCTGATAATGTGAGGAAACGTTCTTGTGGTTAAGACACTAATATTGCAATAAACATTTTGTCATTAAGACTAATGTCTTAGAAGTGTGTCATTAGCAATTGAATGACATGAGAAATCACATCCACTTGATGAAACAATTACAGTGGATTACAGTGAGGCCTTGAGGACTAGTATATTTTTATAGCTGTTTTTTTTAATATATATGTTTTTTAACATTAAGCGTTAAAAAGGAACACTCTCTGGGTTCATATCTGGCAGGAAACACACCCTTTGTTGTAAAATTTAAAAAGCTGGCCAGAATCTAATATTCATCCCTGCGTGCACACATCATTAACTACGGTGGATGAAATCGGCGCTTCCACAGCAACCGACCTGCAATGCAGAGTCTTTGTTACAGTGATTCAGTTAAACAAATTCACTGCATGGACAATTAAAGCCAAGAACATTCGTGAAATGGGGTGCAGGAAATATCTGCTGTATATACTGTATATACACTGCCTGGCCAAGGATAACGGCAAAATCTAATATTTGTTGGACTAGCTTTAGCTTTGATTGTGGCACACAATGTGGTGGCCAAGTCATATGTGAAAATGATTCCTTATGCTCCCAGAAACACTTTTTCACAATTTGAGACCTGGGATTTGCCTGTGCTATCAGGGATGAAAAAGCTTGATTGGTGGAATATACTGGTCATTCAGTACATTAAGGTCATCAGCTGACTTAATTTAATTGCCACATAACGTTGCTGAGACTAGCTATGACAAACTGAAGCAACCCCAGATCATGACACTGCCTCCAGAGGCTTGTACAGTAGGGACTATTCATGAGGGATGCATCGCTTCACATGCTTTCTTTCTTACCCTGACACATGCGTCACTCTGAAATAGGGACAATCTGAACTCATTAGACCACATGCCCTTTTTCCATTGCTGCAATAAATGGTTTTCTCATCCGCACACTTCTGTTTATCCCCAATCCTTGTGATCTCTGACCATGGACAGTCATTATTTTTTAGACTACATTTCTTTTGTTGACAGTTTGCCACTATCCGTCCAGTTTAATAACGCATTTGAAAGTTCTTAACTCAATTCCAGCAATTTCCTTCTCTTCTCTCTTTGCGCTTTATGCACGTCTTTATGGAATGGCACCTTTTTTTGGCTAGGCAGTGTATGTGCATAGACAGAGATAGATTGAGAAAGACAGAGACCATGCTAAAGTGTGTATCTACTGACTTATCACTTTGAGAAGCAGGCATTACATTTTAGAGGCACCCATCTTGGTGTGACGGCCAAAGAAAAGTGGGTTACAGTAATAAAAGAAAAGAAAAAAAAAACAATTGGGTGTACTTGCAGCTGGACATGCTTTTTCTCTGAACATAAAGTTTACGCTGTAGACTTGAATACTGATTACATGCATAAAAGAAAGTGAGACAGATAGACAGAAATTAAAAGAGAAAGCAAGAAGAAATAGAAAWTTTTTTTTTTAAAAATAGATACATAGGCATACAGGGGAATCATGGGGACAAAACTGTGGGTGGCTCGGGCTCAAAAGTGCAAAAGGTCATGAAGATACAGCACGAGGACAGTTAGCAGACTTTCAGTCTGGTAACCAGACTAAATAAACTTATATAGCCTGGTACACAGCACTCAAGCTCAACAATACAGAAGAGAATGATGAAAACATGAATACGGAAAGAGAGACAAGGATAAAGGCCGTTTACATATCCTCTTGAAACGAGTGTAGGAAAGCAAGTCGTGATGCACAAGCAAACAATTCCCTTTAACATACACTACAGGCCAAAAGTATGGAAGCAAGCGTGTTCTAACTTGAAGAACAGTCAATTTACCTCTAAAGAAACACAACACGTACAGTAATATCTATTTAATGAGAAGAATAGATATCCAAAATGTATCCAGAAAAAATACATACATGATATTAGGATGAGCTGTAGTATTTTATACATAGAAAGGTTGGTTGAGAACAAAGTTTTGTTGTCCAGTTTTGATGTTCAATGATTTATTATTATTGTTATTATAATTGTTATTATTATTATTATTGTTTTTATTATTATTGTTATTATTATTAACTCCTATTTGATACCAATTCATCTGGAGCCTAAATGCGACAAATACGAAAACATGGCTACTACTAAAACTAGTTTTAAATGCATTAATTTGCATATAAATCTGTATTTGCATAAATGCAAATACAGTGAGTAAAATAAGTATTTGATTCCCTTCCAACCAACAATACTTCTGGCTCCCACAGGCCAGTTATGTGCTCGTGTGATACACAGATTAGTTTAAAAAGGTGCTCCTAACAACAAATCGTTATGTGAATAAAAGCGACCTGTCCACAGAATCTTTGATTCAAACCTCACCACCATGGGCAAGACCAAAAAGCTGTCCAGGGACGTCAGGGACAAGATTGTAGACCTGCACAAGGCTGGAATGGGCTACAAGACCATCAGCAAGAAGCTTGGTGAGAAGGAGACAACTGTTGTTGAGATTATTCGCAAATTGAATATTAATCCAAGATTTTACAACATGGGGTAAGGACAATAATAAGAAAAGTGAGGGATCAGTCCAGAATTACATGGGAGAAGCTTGTGAATGATCTGAAGGCAAATGGTACCACAGCTACCAGACAAACCATGATGCCCCAATGGACTGAAATCCTTCAGCGCCCACAAGGTCCCGCTTTTGAAGAAGGCATATGTACAGGCCTTTCTGAAGTTTTTCTGCCTCATTGAGGGCCAATGGACGTGGCCATGTATTGTAGAATCTTGGATAAGAACCCCCTGAGGATGGGTCTTCCAGCATGACAATGACCCAATACCGCCAAGGCAACAAAGGAATGGCTCAAGAAGAAGCATTTTAAAGGTCATGGAGTGGCCTAGCCAGTCTCCAGACCTTAATCCTATGGAAGATTTATGGAGAGAGATGAAACTTGGAGTTGCCAAGCAACAGCAGAAACCTTAAGGATTTAGAGAAAATCTGTAAAGAAGAGTGGTCCAAAATCCCTCTTGAGATGTGTGCAAACCTGGTAACCAACTACAAGAAACCTCTGTGCTTGCCAACAAGGGTTTCTCAAGTCACGTTTTGCTTGGGGATCATATTTTACTTATTGACATTCAACTTAAATTATAATCTTTGCATCATGTGCTTTTTCTGGATTTTTGGATGACWTTCTGTCTAAATCCTCTAAAATAAACCTATGATAAAAATTATGGACACTTCTTTTCTTCGTAAGTGGGCAAATTTACAAAATCGGCAGGGGATTTTACCCAGTGTATAAGYGTTAGTAAAGCTTTACCTGAAGTCTCTGTTATGTACTTATGTATGCTAAAAGAAGAAGCCTTTGTCACGTATACTTTACTCTACAGTGAAATTATTTAATTACCCTACCTCAGATTATTAGGAAGCTGGCATGAAGGATGGTTTGAACACTGCCTTTTGTATCATTAACCCAGAGCCACAACCGTTATACATTATGAGATGTCATACTATAGCTGGTTAGGTTGATTGTCATAATTGTGAAGATACTTTACAATTTGTTCGTTTGGATTTTTTAGGGTTTTACATCCCTAAGTGGCCAGAGTGGCAAGGAAAACTTTGTGAAAAWTTTTTTTTTTTTTCTACTTTACACTGAAGAATGGGATTATAAATATTTAGTGTACAAATGTAAAAAGAAAAAGCCTTTTTCAAAAGGGGAATCTTGTGGGCGCTGAAGGATTTCAGTCCATTGGGGAATCATGGTTTGCCTTGAGATCATTCACAAGCTTCTCCCGTGTAGTTTTGGACTGATCCCTCACTTTTCTTATACAAAGAAAAGAGCAGTTTATGCTCTGTGTATGTTTGAGGTAGAGTCAAATAAAAAATTGCACAGCAGTTAAACAACTAAACAGTACAACAAAGAAAATTTGACTCACCTTTCTTATTTAATTTTATATTAGCAGGGTCAAAGTTTATAGKGCAATAGGGTACATTTGGAGCATTTTGTAATAGAACAGATTTTGTATCTATCTGTGATCTTATATTTTTAAAACCATTCTTCACATGGTCAGACATTTCAACATTAGACAAACCTTGCCATGGATCACTGCAATTAACATTATAAAAGCTACATCTTTCTTCAACGATTCTTCAATGATTAGTTTGCCACTTTATTATCCCTTTATTAAAATAACTTTTTTGTTTCTTCCAAATTTTGGCCTATAATGCATATCAAAGAGAGACACACAGAATAACACTTAATGGTACCATAGAAGGGGAGGTGAGGGAGGGGGAACCTTCAAAGGCATCTTCTCTTATAACACCCTGATGAAGAAAGAGATGATTCAAGTAAAAATATGGGTGAACGTGAATCAAGGGAAAATGACAGAGATTGCTAGAATGGTTGAAGTACATATGTATGTATACACTACACTACAAAAAACTCTGCAGCTTAAGCTCTTCATGAAATCTTTAAACAATTTTTCTCACTTCACAGAACCTGTTATGGGATGCATGAGTTTATTAAATGAAACAAAAAACTTTAGGAAATGCAAGAAACCATAGAGACATGTTAATGCGGTCAAATACAATGGTTCTCAAGCCCCATACCAGGCAGCATAGTCACTGCACCATGTGTGTGAGTGGTTCATTATCTAAAACATCTGAAGTCAGAAAAGGCTAAGAAATTAGCCAGCATGTTGAAATAGGTGTAACAGAGATTCTGTGCAGTCAATGGTGTTCTCGGGACTGGGGCCGAGAACCATTTATCCACACTAAAACACACACATGGCTCTAAGGGTTAATTGTGTACTTACTAGTCCAGCGCTGTGGTCCTTATGGAAGGCCAGTTTGGAGGAAGGACGGGAGGGGGCATGGAGGGGGTTGCCGGAATAATGACGGGGCACGTGATAAACATGAGGAGGGAAATAAGGCTACAGAGGTGGAGGAGAGAAAGGGACCATGAACAAATGAGGACAGGATGGGATGGGCTACATATTGCAAAAGCAAAAATACTAAAAAATAAATAAAATGTCTAAAATAAAGAAAACGTCCATAATTTTTTTAAGCTCATTCATTTGGTCATATTTTTCAGTGTACCACATCAAGGCCTATGACAGTGTGTGAGAGTGTGTTTGTGTGTAGCTTACCCGGTTGTAGAAGGGGTGTTGTGGGCCGGTGAGGCCACTAAAGTAGCTGCTGTGAGTCTGAGCAGGAAAGGAGCCGGTGGGCGAGCAGGCTGCAGGACCCTGGCCAAACACTGAATGCGGTCTCGCCGGAGCCTCCTGCAGGGGCATTGTGGGATAGCTCACTCCTCCGAGGTGCATCTGCTCCCGGGCATCACGCACATCTTGAGAGAGAGAGRGAGAGAGAGAGAGATCATTTTTGATGGAAGATTATAATTTCGACATGTGTTTAAACGCATTCATTTACTCCCACTCATGGTTAACTTTAGCCAAATGAAGCGCAGCTTTTTTAGTAAGTCCTGTGAGAAAGGAGAAAAAAGGCCTGGCTCTGTGGGCTGGTTCTCAAAACAACAAACAGTGATGACCAAACAGTCTCCTCCCAAAAGATTCAGCGGATTACCAGTACAATGTGCCAAAAAAGTCTGACAACTCTTTTTTTTTTTTTTTCCCTGTGTGCAGTAATCATACATTTCAGCTTTGGGAAATAAGCAGTCAAAGTAACTCAGAAATAAGGAGGCAATTTTGAATGATGTCTTGCATCCTGACTTAAGCACAAAAGAACCCTTGTTTCTTTCTCTTGGCTAAATAGTGGAATCGTTTAGTGGAAGTCTGGCCAGGGCTCTTGACACACCTCATAGAGGAGATTAATGCTCTGAAACACGGCAAGGAAGCGGATTAATAGTTAATGCAGTGGACTCCATATATCTGGTCTAAACTTGGTGAACCATGACTAAAAACTGTGAAGGGTAGCAGTATGTCTGTAAACCTGCAATGATCTCTCGAAGTTTGGGATCCAAGTTGACAGTGCAGGGTAGGAACATCTCGACATCATGGACAGTAAGCACGGGGGTTCGTGAGGACAGGAACACTTCAAAACTGCGGATGTCTCCATCAATTTCCAGCAAGGGTTCGACATCTTTGGTGGTGGGGATGTTTTTGGAAATCCTGCAGCAAAAGGGATAAAATATTTAGGCAATGATTTCATTGGGGGAAAAAAAAGCAGACCTGCTATTCAGGATATTTAGAAATACTTATCATATTCTTTTTTCAACAATTTAGTGAAGTTCTCCTGGAAGTGTCAGTGCTTCATTATAATCTCAGTGTTTGACCTCTGCTTCAAAGTTTGTCTACAGCCAGCTGAGGATAATGTGAAACTCACTGGACATCTATGAATACAGGAACGGTGGAATAAAAGAAATGTGTGATGATGACGGACGAGAGATGCGAGATGACAAATAGTGATCCCTATGTGCCAATGCGTTGCAGGCAGGAAACACAAAAACTACCCAAGCTCACTTTAAAATACTCCTTGATATGTCATTAAATTTCCTGAGTGAACCACTGATGACATAAGCAGACTGTCGTAATTTCCTTAATCTGCAGGTTTTCCGTTATTTCATCTTTGTTGTATAATCAGACATGAAGAACATGTTATAGGATTTGGTTTTATTCTAAGTACCAAGACTGATGTAATTGAGCGATCTAGGACAGACTTAATGCCTCTCTCACGCACACCTTCTTTAAAAAAATACCCAGAATGCTTTAGTAGTCATGAATGTTGATTCAGACTGGCTGATAAAGCCTGTGCATCAATCTTAAGTTGTGTTGCTTTAATATGTGTGATTTTGGTCTTTACAGAAAGTAGCCTTGAGATCAGCAAACCACAATGTCAGGCAACATGTGATAAATCATTTCCTGGCATGGGAGTTACTATCAGATGCAGCTCAAGTTTTGCTTACTGATGCAGATATTTTGTGCACACAATTTTTCTTCTTCTATCACTCCATCGTTATGTCTGTTTGCCTTGTGATGGTCAGCCCTACTGGTATTTCCCATGTACTATCTGGATGACTGGAAAGCAAAGAGATCCATGTACAGAAAACAGCCCTCATAATAATGAGGTGGGGGAAATCTATACCCATTCATCCTTCGTATGTACTGCTTTATAGTGTCATGGGAGGCCTATGGAACATGGGGCACAAGGCAGGGGTACACCCTGGATGTTGTTCCAACACATAAGGACACAAACACACATTTGCACACACGCAACAGGCAATTTGTAAGCATCAATTAGCCTACATGCCATAACTCCACGCACACAGAGCCGAGGCAAGATCTCCGAGTCCAGTGGCCCACAGTGTCTGTGGGCTGTACAACTCAGATGGCCCCAGAGCACATTAAACTCTCCAACAGCTGTATTATCCAGCGGTGGCTGTGTACAACAGAGTCTGTGATCCACAGGATAGAAGAGAAGACATTACATACACTGGACAATGGCTCGCACTGTGCTAGAGCAGGCATTACGGTCAGTGGCTCATCAGTAAATGCCGAGTGAGCAGACGGCTGACCTTCTACACAATGACATTACGTGGAGGTGGAGATGGGGTGAATGGGGTGATCCATATCAGACACCCGTAAGCACACAATACACGCATATGAAGAGTTTGTTCACTGATAAACTTGAACAACACCGCTGTGAGAGGAGGTGGTAGCCGAGCACATGGTGCCTGTAAGGGAACAGGATTTGGTGCTTTTCCCACGCACTGTATTAGGCAGAACTGGTAGCTTGCTTCTCCTGAAATCCAGCTGGAATTGTTTATTTGGTGTGTGTGAGAGAGTGTGTGTGCATATATGTTCACTCACAGACAAACAGGAGCCAGTGACGAGAACCTCTCAAGAGACTTCCTCTGTCACAAGACACCCCCCCACCAGCACGCACACACACACACACACACAAACCAATGTTCCTTTACTAGCATGACTCCACTCCACAGTGACCAATCTTTTTCAAGAAGTTCTTTTTAGGCACGTAGTTAAACATACTCAAAATACACACCAGACTTTCCAGCAAGAATGTATGCATATACTCCATATTTGGAAAATGGTTATCATCTTATTCACACTCCACTGAAAACTTAAAATGCAGAAGTTCTCTATGGACCTTAACCTGACTGTGTAAGGTAACAACTTTTTTGCATTTTCTTGTACACAGAATGTTTATCTACTTTTTCTTGCACCCATTAACATGTTATGTACATCAGCAAAAACAAACAGACATATGACATGTAGCTTCACACTGCAAAGTAATGTGGGAATAATACAAGTTTGCCATATGCTTCCTTAACATAACAGCCCTTTCATATAAAATACTGTTTGAACACCAAATTTGTACAATGCGTAACCACTGTTCGATGGCTGTTTGTTAAATCATTTATTCAAGATATCTTCACAATTCCTCACAATTTAATAAAATTCTGAGAAAGGCAGTTTAAACATTAATGCACATTTCATTTATTGATGGAATGCCAGACCTTGCAAGTCAGTAAGCATGTTAATATACAGTACTGTGCAAAAGTCTTGAGCCGCAGCCTCTCATATGCCCCTCAGTCTTTCTTGTATTTTTAGTGTAGTCTTGAGAAATAGCTCTAAAGGTAACCCGAAAGACCTTTTGTCTGTGAATTTGGCAGGTTTTTGGCTCTCATTTTCAATCTTGTCCCTGTACTTGAACGCTTTCAGAGAAATGGATTCTGTTTGTTAAGCCACAAATTGACATATGAATCATTCAAGCATTAAAAACAATCTAACATAAGGAAAGAACCAGTGACAAACAGGTGCAGATGATGACAGATGATCAGGATGGTGATTGGTATACTGGTGATGCTGAATGCTAAGTGGTTGGACAGACGAGAGAGGAAATGAGGATGCTGCCGAAATACATAAACAACCGACTTTTCAACTATATCTTTAGGCAATTTGCGGCCTGTCACAATAAATAATTTGTTTAAATTTCTTTGATTTAATCTACATACTTTAGTTTTATTTAATATGAATAAATGAGGGGTGGCTAAAAATGTCTGCATAGTACTGTTGTCCTATGGCTAATTGCCTATCTGCTTTCACTTGCCAAAACTGTTTTCACAGGATCCACATTGTTCACTCATGTTAATTTCTTTTCTCTCTCATCAGAAGGTTCTGCCTATGATAGATAATATTTCATGTAAGCAAACCCAAAATCTTCTCAATTTGTCCTGAAAGAAAGCAAGGCCACTATACCAGTACATACTGTACCTCAAGAGGGACAATCCAGTTAAGTCAAGATGCTTGCCAAATGATTGCTAACGTGAGACGCTGAGAGGGGACAGGCTTCCAGAGCGTGCCAGTTGATATCAGTGTTGGTTTTTTCATTTAATTTGTGGGGAAAAAAAGAAGACTCTGTATTATAGTGTATTTTTGTGTGAAACCTTTACCCAGCATACACCAAAGTAAAAATGTTCACTGATGCATGATATCCAATAAGTTATAAGTTGGCAGGTTTGGAATCCAAATACATAAAACATGACACTACAACACTACAGTGACTGTTATGCAGAATGGCTTTGAGTGAAAGAAAGCTCCACCACCAAGACCCTACTATTTTATCTGGCATGAACACAAAGTACACAAATGTCTTGACACCTGCCATATCCAAACACAACACCCAGTCCAAAGCATAAACATGCCATCGCAACGCTCTAGTTCTAACAGCTTGAGCCGACAGCAGCCATACTGGCTAAAGTGGGGAACGATGGGAGAAGGGATGTGGGGAGTGCGTCTGTTGGTCAGTCACGGAGGACATATGGGTAGTTACTCATCTTCCCCTTTTACAGATATGTCAGTCTCCTTTCCTTTTGCACAAGCTTGCTGGGTTCAAAAGTCTACGCTGAGCAGCATCGTGTCTGACACCTTAGTCACATCACAAAAGCTGCTAGCGTATTGTTCAAATGGCTCTCGTCGTTTACTAAATGCTAAAACATGCAGGGCGCTATTTATATTGGCTCGCACCAGTGGAACCCATCCGCTTCAAAAAGACAGCATTTTTTCAGTCAATGCGGAAGAAAAGTTGGCCCAAACATCAAGTGATTTGTTCCAACATTGCTTGTGAGATTTTTTTTTTTTCCTTTTTGCTTTGGGAGAGATATGCAAATAACCAAAGGCACCGTCAGTCATCTTTCATGGGAGCGCTGGGATCGGCCGAGAAGCCTCATGTGAAAACAACTGTTGGAAAAAAAGTGCTTTTTTTAAAAAAAAAWTTATGCAGAGGCAGATAAAAGTGCACAGCCTATCTTGCAGGCATTACATATACAAATACGACTATTGATTGAAGCCATGTGGTGGCTCTGAGACTAGTGGCGTGGCTGCCTTGGGAAGTTTCTGGCCTGCGTTTCTCTAAAAGCTGATCAATCCTGACACTGACTGAGCCTTCTTTTCTTCCTCCTCTTCCTCTTTTTGAAAAACTCCTACACAGCAGCAGCTGACGGGAAGAAGCATAATTCTCCCACTCATTCCCCCTCCGGCTGACCGATTAACGTGCCACTTGACTTTGCTTCCAGCCACCCTTGTGATGATGGTGCAAGGCAAGTGCCTTTCATCATTTACACTAAATGCCCAGACATGCAGAAAAGCTAACATATTATAAGACATATAATGAGAATCGATGTTACCACTGCTAAAAGAGCAACCGTGGCTGAATTACATGTTATAGACGGCTGGTGGCAGCCAATGGTGGCCTAGTAGAGGCAGGACACAGAGAGCAGCTGGCAGGCTGGCACGTGGAGCTGTAGGCGTCCGTCAACACTCCCTGGAGTGAGGAGCTGCCAGGCGCTCAATCAAGCAAGCAGAGCAAACATGTTCATGGCTGCACTGCTGATTCGCAATTGCATGTAAAGCACTCTTTAAAAAACCTCTCAGTGGGTTCCCGTTCAGCTGGATACACAGAAATGACCAATACATACAAGTAAAAACACATCTGAATTCAAGCTTTCCTTTTACTCCTAACCTGACTGGAAACTTCCTTTTATGAATCCAACTTATACTTGGCAAACAGGGTTAATTAAGCCTGACTAAGACTGAAAGACATTGGAGCATTAAAGCAAAGGCCACACGGCAGAAAACCAAGGGACCGAAATCAAGTGCTAAGTTTTAATAACAATGACCTGAAAGCCATGTAATATTTTGTGCCGTTTCGTGAAAGAGATTTTACGCAAAAATTATGCAACCCCTCATATCATAATAGCTATTTCACTAACAGTCTAGGTGAAGTCACATATCAGGAAGACATCCTAAAACAATGCATCCTGAAGAAGGTCAGAGCCAATTCCAGGCAAACGGATGTCTTCACTTGTTTCCAGAGAGTTGCTAAAGTGGTAAACAAGATTTCCCTTACTGCTGAAGAAACACAAACAGATGTTCAGCATGTCCTTAGCCAAAAAGGTAGGTGGAATTAATTTGACTTTTGTCACAGTTTTATTGTTGAGGATGGTAACAAGGAACTTCTCAAGAATCAACTGGTAGGATATTTTATGGAGATAAAATCGCAACACTTAACTCGCCTAAAAATAACTTTCACTTTTGGTTTCCACTAGAAAGTTATCCAGGCCTGGGATGAGTGCAGTGTTTTCAAATCCTTGTCAGAAAACCATCACTGACTTTTCATACTCCTGTACCATCAAGATACATACTGATACATTATTAATGATTTGTTGAATTGCTTTTAGCAGCTTCAAAAGCAAAATCTTGCCTAGGAACAGAATGACAGTTGTTCTCAATAAATCTTCGAACAGCATGAAAATGTCTTTCAGATGGCCCAGATCAACCAGGTCATGATGTTACTGATGTTTTAAATTGAACTAAACCAACATATTTGATTAAACTTGATAAGACCGTGATTAGCAAAATATTCTGTGCTATTGATGGTAAGATTTGATTTGCAAACACTGGGCTACTGTAAAGAAGGGTTGAGAAACAAGCAAAAACAGGAACATATTTTTCTAAAAAAGGGGAAAAAAAGATGGAAAAATTGGGAATTTCAAATACTAGCATAGTTGTCTAACAACAAAAATCCATTAAATGTGTTGTTTTATGAGACATACACCAATCAGCCATAACATTAACACCACTGCCAGATGAACTAATCAATATTGATCACCAACTACACACCAGCAAACTGATGATAGGATCATTGGCTCCCAAGGGTCACCCTTGCCCACAGACCAGTCTGTCTGGTCTGATTCCACAGAAAAGCCCATGCAGCATGACACCATTGTAGAAATACACCAGAACACCCAGTGCACCACAGCCAGCTATGCACTGGGCCACAGACAAACTCACTACCAGAATGGCATATTACAAACCACTGAAACACTGATGACTGAAAACTAATTTTCTCTCTCAGACACTCATGTTAAGATCTAAGAATGCCAGGCAGATATCTAGAAAGCAGCTCATGACACAGGCTTGTTGTATCTGTGGAGTAGTCAAGGAAAATCTTACAACCTACAAAACCTTTTCCATAGCTACATTTTCTGCTCATTGCTAACCTGCCTTGGTCATGCAGTTATCATCAAAAGGATCCTACCTCTTCTGTCCATAGATGTTACTCAGGTGCTCAGACCCTTTTCATGTCAAGATTGGACTACTGCAACTTGTCCTAGCAGGGCTATGCCACCCTGGTCCTGAATGCAGTTATATGTCTTTTTATTCAACAAGCCAAATTTCTTCCACATCACCTCATTGCCATGTTCACACTAATATCTTTCTGTAGCTGCCTGAAGATAATTTAAAATACTAAAGCTTGCTGTCAAAGCCAAACCAGCTCCCACCTACACTTGTCAAACCCACTCTGTAAAACATTTTCTTTGCAATACAAGCATGGCTCAACTCACCATCCATTAATCTCCCCATCAATATGCTTCTCTCTGCTGACATTACTCTAACCCTCTTTAAAGGGATTCTAATTTGTCAGATCAAGGCCAAATGTCCCTTATACAGTATGTGGCCTTATATAAGGCAAAATGCCTTAGCATATATTTTTCASTAGCCAATAGTACAACAAAGAAAAGCAGAATGTTACGGACTAATGAATGCAAAAGTACCAAAATGTCAGAATAAAAGCATTGTGAGAAGCACTGATGCCTTTATGTAAATTGTAGGATGATGGTGAATGTTTGGTCAAAAACAAAAGAACCGAGTTTCATACTAGATCTGTGCAATTTAATTAATTGTACAATATTATCAATCTTTTCTTGGTTTTCATCGAATGATAGGTTTTTCAAAACGGATTAACGCTTAGGTAATTTAAGCAAAAATAAAACTTTTAAATAAAATAAAATTAACAAATTCCTTATAAATATACCACAACTTTTGCAGAAAACACAAATCGCCCAAATCTTTTGCAAAATACTCAAAAAATACTCTCGTTTACTCTAGCAAGATTTTTGCTTCTTCGTCTTCTTCATTTGAGTTTATAGGAAGTTGGCGCATTCTCCACCTACTGGACTCGAGTGTGGAGCAAACAATGGACATAAAAATAAAAGATTAGCACTTTGTACCGTACAAGATTTACTAAAATTGGATTAAGAACTGTGCAATCCTGAAACCCCGATAGATAGTGTTGAACCACCAACTTGAAGTTGCATCATTAAAATAATTATAAATTAATAAACAAATAAACAGCTAATGTATGTGGCCACAAGAAAACCACTTGTTAGTGAGCCTAATAACTTAAAGATTGGACTGTGAAGCAAATGGAAAAAGGTCATGTGGTCTGACAAGTTCAGACTGAACCTACTGTATTCCAGAAAGATAGGAGCATCAGGGTAAGTAGGGAAGGACATAAAAAAAATGTTTAAAAAACGCTCCCATCATGCATAGTGCTCACCGTGCAGGGTTGCTCATTGGTTAACTACGGCATTGGAAGGTTTCCAAATCCCCTCCCCAACAACAATCTACCACTGTTATGCCCATGAGCAAGGCCCTTGACCCTCAACTACTCAGATGTACAATATAATGAGATAAAATAGCGTAAACGTACAAGCCTCTGAAGGCAATGTTATGATCTGGGGTTGATTCAATTGGTCAGGTCTGGGCTCAGCAAAGTCATGTGGCAATAAAAAGAAGTCAGTTGATAAACTCGAATGTACTGGTTATTCCATCAATGGATTTTTTTCACAGGCATATTACAATACTAAACATATTACAGCACTCAACCTGAAGGAGTGCACATGAACACACATGAAAAATTTAAGCTAAAGGCAATCACACTAAATCTTGGTCAAGTAGTATACTGTATACAGGTGAAACTCAAAAAATTTGAATATCGTGCAAGAGTTCATTTATTTCAGTAATGCAACTTAAAAGGTGAAACTAATATATGAGATAGACTCATATTACATGCAAAGCAAGATAGTTAAAGTCGTGATTTGTCATAATTGAGATGATTATGGCGTAAAGCTCGTGAAAACCCYGAATCCACAATCTCAGAAAATTAGAATATTAGTTGAAATCAATAAAAAAGGATTGTACATAAAACAATATCGGATCTCTTAAAAGTATAATTATGCATATGTACTCGGTACTTGGTTTGGGCAGCAATTACATGCGACGCTGCATGGAAGCTATCAGCCTGTGGTACTGCTGAGGTGTTATGGAAGACCAGGATGCTTCAATAGCGGCCTTCAGCTCTTCTGCATTGTTCGGTCTCATGTCTCTCATCGTTCTCTTGGCAATGACCCATAGATTGTCTATGGGGTTCAGGTCAGGCGAGTTTGCTGACCAATCGGGCACAGTAATCCCACGGTTTACGTTGAACCAGATTTTGGTGCTTTTGGCAGTGTGGGCAGGTGCCAAGTCCTGCTGGAAAATGAAGTCAGCATCCACATAAAGCTCGTCTGCGAAAGCGAGCATGAAGTGCTACAAAATCTTTTGGTAGATGGCTGCATTGATCCTGGACTTAATGAAGCACAGTGCAGATGCAACACCAGCAGATGACATGGCTCCCCAAACCAACACAGACTGTGGAAACTTCACACTGGACTTCAAGAATCTTGCAATGTGTGCAATGTTATCAGAAAAGAGGACTTTGGACCACTGAGCAACAGATCAGTTCTTTTTTTCTTTGGCCCAGATAAGATGCTTCTGACGTTGTTTGTTGTTCAGGAGCGGCTTGAAAAGAGGAATACGACATTTGAAGCCCATGTCCAGGATCCGTTTGTGTGTGGTGGCTCTTGATGCACTGACTCCAGCCTCAGTTCAGTCCCCAAAACTTTTGAATGGCCTTTTCCTAAAAATCCTCTCCAGACTGCTGTCATCCCTGATGCTTGTGCACCTTTTTCTTCCACACCTTTCCTTTCCACGTAACTTTCTATTAATGTGCTCTGATACAGAACTTTGGGAACAAACGGTAATTTTCAACTTCTTTTGCAATTACCTTTTGAGGCTTTCCCTCCTTATGGAGGATGTCAATGAGGGTTTTCTGCAGAATTGTCAGGTCAGGAGTCTTTCCCTTGATTGTGCTTCCTACTGAACCAGACCATTTAAAGGCTCAGGAACCCTTTGCAGGTGTTATGGCTTAATTAGCTGATTAGAGTGGGACACCTTGTGCCTAGAAAATTGAACATTTTCACAATATTCAAATTTTCTGAGATTGTGGATTTGGGGTTTTCATGAGCTGTAAGCCATAATCATCTTAATTATGACAAATCATGGCTTGAACTATCTTGCTTTGCATGTAACGAGTCTATCTCATATATTAGTTTCACCTTTTAAGTTGCATTACTGAAATAAATTTTGAAATAACTTTTGCACGATATTCTAATTTTTCGAGTTTCGAAGTGAAAGGTAAGTGAAAAGGTGAAGTGAAAGGTAAGTATTTACAGGAGATTTTACTTCATTATGTGAATCTTTAGAAAAGCAACTGCCTGGTAAAACCATATCCTAACTTAAGCCAGGCCATTTAGAGATTGCAATAAGATAAGTTTATTTAAGCCTAATTTTCTCAAGCTTGAAGGCTTTTAAAAAAAAAAGAACTGAACCTTATAATTATCCCACTGAATTAATCAAATACTCATGGCTCATAATGCCACAGAAGATGCAGAGATAAGGATTCATTGTGTCTAGGTTAATAACAAATTTTCCTTCAAATGGTCTAGAACACTCATTTTCAATCTTTTAATCCTTAAAAAGACTTCAGAGATTTGGCCAACTACCAGTGTAACGTTCTCTCATTTCCCACTCTCGTCATCGCCATGATGTCACAAACACCCAAAAGCCTGGGAACTACAAAGAACAAAAACCAATTCCTCTGTGACAGCATGGCTTCAAACCAGCGTTAGATCCACTCTGCTCTCCCTCTGTTCACCACGCAGCCTCTCACTTTATTTCTAACTTTCACATTCTCCCACTCCCCAGCTCATCTCAACCATCTGGAGGTCACTCTGCCAAGAGAAGGCTCTGTGTGTCCTCGATAAGTGTGCTCCTTGTCAGAGATCATGCTCCCTTCTATTGGGAAGTAGATAGGCTTTTCAACAGCCTCATCATTTACAGTGCTATTCATTTACAGGTTCACTCCCACCACCAAATGCTCAGCTGCCATACACGATCCAGAGGGAGAGGCATACGGCACAAATCTCTCAGACTTGTTCGAGACAAGCTCACTACGTGAGGGAAATATGGAAACAGCACAAAGGCGGCGTCGAAGAAAGAATCTCTCAGCCGAGGGCACAAAAGTTCAAAAGTGGTGAAAAAAAGGAAGCTGTTCTCTTTTGTTCAGGAATGATATTTAAAGCCTTATTAGGCAGCAAGCAAAAAGAGAATTGAACGAAATGTGCTTCGGGAAAAAAAAAAATGCTTTTATCTCTGACGGTAATTGCAAGCAAAATTACAATAATTGGTCCAATTAAAGTAATCCTGAATGAACAGTATGTCATCTTAATGTTTCTGTACTTGCAAAAGGAGTATTTCTAATTAGCTCTGATTGCCGTGCACAGATTCATTTCAAGTGTCATTAGTTAAAAAGTTTTGGAGAAATTGTCTTTAAAGCTAGCGTTTAGGGCACAGCGCTGGAGTAATTGTCCGCTGAATGAACGAGCGATGTGGGAAGAGCGACAGGAGAGAAGACAGGCTATCTGTACAGGAGGACAGTTTAAGCATCCGGAGGTAGATTAAAGCTGAAGGAGAGTGTGAGTGTGAGGGAGCCATGCCAAGAGACGGTTAGTGAGGTGAAGACAAAAGGCGAGGGGGCATGTGCTCTTTCCTGAGCTTTCACACTCACTCCTGTGTGTGAAAGGTTGAGTAGGAGCGTGTGTCTCCAGCTCTCCTAACGGTTAATTAACAAGGGGCTCTGGCAGTATGGGAGGTGTGTGTGTGTGTGTGTGTGTGTGTGTGTGTGTGTGTGTGTGTGTGTGTGTGTGTGTGTGTGTGTGTGTGGGTGAACGACATATGTTAGCAGCCCATGTCAGGTGTGTGCATGAGCGTGCGTGTGTGTGCGTGTCAGTGTGTGTCAGGAGGGGAGGGGCTGGTCTGGGCACAGTGCTCAGCCCGCGCGGGTTCCGTCAGGCCGTGCTGGCACGCTCAGGACACCAGATGTCGGAGCAGAGCCGGCTCGGTGGGCCACACCTTTCGACAAGCTAAAATCGGAGCACAGCACCAGAAATAACCTCCCRCTGGACCTGACTCCGCTCAAACACTCCACACCAGATCACGGCCACCAGCCGTCGGAAGAACTCTCACTTCCTCTCCACTAGCGCACCCGATATGGGCTTCCGTCTGTTGGCGGACCTACTTTATATGGTCCGACTGTAATTACGTTCTTTCCGTTTGTCCTCCTGAGGTGCAGTGGAAAAGAATCAGGTAAGCGAGCGAAGGAATTAAGCTATAAAATCATTAGAGCAACAAAGCCCAAGTGTCGATTTGCAACGATTGACAGCTATAAATAACAAGGAAAAACGTGTGCAACATTTTGGGATTTGTTTTGCTCTTAATTTGCCTAAGTGTGCTGGGGCCGCCGGAGCACTGACTTGGCCTCCTACGTGCAATTTGTAGTTTTCCCAGTAGAACAGATGAATCACACTGGTCAGGGTGTTTTTGTGTGTAGGTGCAGACTCGGCCTGTGTCTCCTGAGGACACAGCGATCTTTGTGCTCAGAGCTGCCCCCCCCAACACACACACACACAGTTTCTAAGCCAGATTACTTTAGCCTGCACTGCCTCTGCGTTAATCATAAAACAGCCTGATGTTATTAACAGATTATTCACATTCTGCAGCAGATTAAAACACTGATGCATTGTGGGAGAGAAAGAAGTCGTTCCCATGCTAGAAGCACCATTATAAATTGTATAGACTTATCTACGAAACCCACAGCAATACACCACAAAGCACATCCGACAGCATCAGATCAAAATAGCTGGACCTCTTCTGGGTGGACACTTTTTTTCTTTTTTTTCCAGTAAGGTGTGTGTGGTTATGTTCTGCTACTTGTGCATATTTCAGCATCATGAGACTTTTTTTTTCTTCAGAAGTTTGAAAGCACAGCGAGAAGTAAGATCAAGGCGTGATACTTTGTAGAAATACGAAAACGCCTAAAGGCTTCATGACTTATAATCCACTCTGAGAGAACAAGGTCAGTAAAAGGGTATTTTATCACTTCTCTTTTCCAGAAATCAATGTGTGTGAGAGAAAAAGGGAGAGCGAGAGAACATAAAAACAAATCTAAACTAGGCAATACGCCCACATGCTCTCACACACAGTATGTCCTCTTCCCAAGCACATGATGCGTCCATCAGCCCCCTCTTTCTCACCCACATGCGCACACACATAGACACACACACAAACACGAAACAGAGAGAAACCACATTGTGAGTGCGATTCAGAGTGACAGCTGACCTATGWATCGCTGACTCACTCTTTCACTGGTCCTTCAGTAACGTGCTCTCTGATAGGCTGGCGTGTCTGGGTCGAAATACAGCCCTGGGGTGTGTACGGAAAGTTGACCTCGCAGCCGCATGGGCAGCGGTGTTTCACAATGGCCCTACACACAGGCCGAAAGGGAAGCAGGGCTCTGAGACAGACTGCTTGTGGGTCACTGTCTTTCCYGTGAAGCTGACCGCAGAATGGCAGTTAAACATGGAAGAGACGAGAAGACGGGGAGGATTAAAAAAAGTCCCGATTTGACTTAAATGTGAGAATAGCAGCCGGGGGATTCACGAAATGACATGACTCGTGTCTCTAAAAAGAACTAGAGAGAGATAAAACACCAGTTTGGCCACGTGACCAACACGGGAAACCAAGGTGAAAAAAAAAAAAAAAAATGCATCAAGAAAAAGTTGACAGTTTATCATCAGGAGACAGATCTGGCACAGATAAGAACGCAACATGTCAGCTCTCTTTTTAGATTTCTTCAAAAAAAAAAAAAAAGAAGAAGAAGAAAGATCTGCAACTGCTGATGGTTGTGCTATAGCACATTTATAACCCTCTAACACACTCATAACACACTTTCAAATTAAACAGGTGTCCTAATTACAGTGTCTTTAATTCTTTCATTCAATAACCTTAAATTTAAATGTCTGAACTTTTTTTATGTGAACATACCATGTGCCATGCGTTAAAGTGTACAGGAGGTAAATTATGGCATCAGCTCAATATATACAGCCTGATATGTTTGAGCCAGAAACTAATTCTGAAACTAAAGAAGGAGAGAACAAGCCAAGAGTCCAGAGGCCCTTGGAGAAATTCTACCTTATGTCTTAATCAGACTGGGGTAAGATAGTAATGTTCTCTCAACGCTTATGAATTTCACGAGGATGCAACGTCTCACAGAGAATTATATAGTTACACAAGACGCTGGTGGTAGATTAATTCTATTAAAGTGAGTTTTATCTGTTTCTGGCATAGTCAGCTTGTGCACATGTAGTAATGCAATTCCGCAAATCACGATTGCTTATTCATATATAAGCAATTTATATATTTATTTAAAATTTATTGTATGTCATTTATTAAAAATTTATCTCATTTGTATCATTTGAAACACTGAGACTATGATTTAAACTACAATATTCAACTATTAAATATACCATTTTGTATCCAAATGTATACTAAAAATAAACAAACACTTGAATTGATGACAAACTCTACTCATATGAATATACTGTAAAAATAAAAATAAATAAAATAATCACACAGGTCCATCTAATGTTTGAAATTTTTGTGATTAATTATGCACTTTGATAAATATTTATTAATAACTTATGTTAGGATCATATAACCTTCTCATGGGATGCCCGTCACTGTAACCTCGCACCCACAAGCCTGCACTGTCCAGCCTGCACCCTGCTAATGATGCGCTCCATTGAAGTACTCAGTGACATCATGAAAAATATACTTCACTAACAGTCGAAAACCGGTACTGCTTGAAGAGCTTCGTGCAAACTGCGTTAACGATAGGGGTCACAGCTCTGGACCGGACGGAATAGGCGTGGATATGTAAATGAGTTCATGGTAGCGACATCACAACTCTGAGAAGGTTACAATGTAAGAGTTTACTTTAGTGCATTGAAGTCTTTTATTTAATCTCTTTAACAGGTGGGGAGATGGGGGAGGGAGGAGGCGAGAAACAGGTGCATTTATGCATTACAGGAATAACATGGTTCAAGAACGGAGAGAACGTGAGAGAGAGAGAGAGAGAGAGAGAGAGAGAGAGAGAGAGAGAGAGAAAGAGGGAGCAGATGCTGACACTGAGGTGCTCTGACACTTCCACAGCCTGGGGAGTCACAGCATGCTAGTGCAGTGTGACAGAAAGCAACCTTTAAAGGCCAAGCCCTGAGCAACCGCAGCAACTGCCTCACACACACACACACACACACATATATATATATATTTATATATTTATATATACACACAGCCCTCATTCTACCCTATGCATTCACTAGTAAAACAAAAAAAATGATACAAATACTTTCAAAGTCCATTGCCTGTCAATGATCAATACAGTATTCTACAAGAACACTGGATTTTTCTGTGATATTCTGTAACATTTGACACATAAAGCCTGAAGAGAGAAGGGCAAAACCCATTACACTACACTGAAAGGCCTCTTCCTGACCAGGTCAGAAATGGTCCAGACGATGAACACAAAAATCTCTACTGCCACCTTTAGGTCAGAGGAAGAGGACAGCGTGGTGACGGATGCTTATTGGAGCCACTCGAGCTGTTAAAGCTTGTGACTGCTGTGAACTTGCGTGTCAAACTGAAATTTAACTCGTCGTAAGCGCATGTGTTGATTGGGCTGTTAACAGCTATTTCGAGCAGACAGGATGTTGGAACGTTATTCTGACACTAACACGAGCAGTGTACAGGAGCGGCATGGAACCTGACCTCTCGTAGATGCTCTTGAGTGGGACCTGGTCAGAGACGATGTCATTCTCCTCCAGGAAGAGGATGAGCCAGGACGTCCGGTACGGCCATTCCTCAGTTAGGTTGATCCATGATGCCAACCGGTCCCAGTTGAAGATGATCTGGTTGGCTCGGAGGAGGCGTCCTGTCGTGGCATAGATATAATCATAGTATGATTTTCACCTTCAAAAAAAAAAATCTAAGATTCCTATTCCTGTAAGAACACACTACTGAAATAAATTTGTGGTCTTATTTAGAAAACCTTTGCACTTTAACCTATACCTTTTTTTCCAGTAAACCCATTGAGAAAGTAGAAAAGTAATAATAGAATGGATTTATGAAATATTAATGGATATTTGTTGTTTTTAGTGTCTGGAGGCTGTTCGTTTTAACATGTATTTGTAGAAAAAGATATTATAAATACAACTTTCCATACTCTTCAAACTTTGTGGTTAACATGTTCAGTTTTGATCAGCTATACTGAAGCAATGGTATGCTAATTTCAACATACTTAAGATCTAAGTATTCAGCATATTAATTGTTTTGCAAATGATTATTTTTTTCCTTGTAGCTTGATTAAGCCAAAACATTACATTATTAAAAGAAAGTAGTGCACACAACTTTTCTTAGTTTCTTAATGCAAGTATAATATAATATTAACAGATATTATACAATATTAGTACAATTATATAGATATACACTATCTATATAATTACAAAATATTACAAAATATTTCAGATTTCACAATCAAGACATGATTGCCGTAACCTGTGACTGATACGATGTTGAGGAGTCTCCTCATGGTCTGAGGGCTGATGTCACTAAACCAGTCCTCAGTAAGGAGCAGCTTGGTCAGGTCAAAAGACATCTGACGTGTGACTGTACGCTGCATCTGACGTCTCCGATATGTATCCTGCATGATGACAGACAGACAGACACACTTCAGCACAAAGAGAAAATCTGCGACTGTTTATAATTAGCTGTTAACAGTAGGTATAGATATGTTGTATTAAAATGCATTACTCTTACAAAAAAAACGTTAAGGGTCTTTTAAAAAAGTTGAGAGCAAAAACATAAGTAACCTTTAAAACTCAAATGCCAGCAACATAGAAATGAGCATGACAGAGTTTAAAAATAAACAACTGCTTATACAGAAGTCCTGCTGGTGTGTGTCGACAGGGGAGGCTTCAGACACCAAACTGTGCTTTTGCGTTTTCGGATACGTCAAGTAGAACCAAAGTTATCAACCACGTTAATTTTAAACCGTGTCCATGGGAAACATAGCAAATATAGGAAGAACGCAAAAATGTCAAATTCACCAAAAACATTTATTATTATTATTATTATTATTACTTTTAGTCACAGAAACAACCAAAAACCACCATAAAATGTGTAAACATTTGTATTTTTTAAAAGTAACATTTGCTATTTCTTTGCCTACAGTATGTGACCTTTTTGGGTTTTGGGGGCTCTGGGTTTTAAGGGATATGTGCAATAACTTAGCATTTTCTGTATAGTTTTACTGATTTCGGCTTATTTCTAATCAAATACAGTCAGTGCTTTTTGTGGAAATTAGCTTTTTATCTGTTTTAAATTTAAACAAATAAATCACACTCCTTAAATCAATACAGTATTCAAAATTATGCCCAAAAAACTGAAATTCTAATATGACTCAAACTCCTCTCTAAACAGATTCCTAAAAGCTGCTGAAATGTATTAGAAAATTAAAATGCATGCATTCTCTAGGCAATCCTCTGCTACACAAGTTCCATTAGGATTATCCCAGCATTTCACTAGTGCTTGGATTCCATGAAAGAATCCATGTACTCTGGACTCATTGCACAGAAATTTTAACATTTCATTTTTCTTTTACTTTTGATGAGTATGACAGCTCATGAAAATCAAAATCCAGTATCTCAAAATACTAAAATAATTTATTTAAAATTTGAGTAAATTACTATAAAGAGTGAAGAGGCACAGAATCCAAGTTGAGTGAGAAGTTTTCATTTGGGGTGTCATGTCATCTGTTGAAGTTGGTTTTATACTATCAAGTCCAAAGTCATGGCAGCCAGGAGATTTGAGACTTTCGTCTGATGACAAGCTTTATGAAGCTTTTCCAGCAGGACTTAACACCTGCCACAGTGCCAAAACTACCACTAACTGGTTTACTGACCATGATATTACTATATTTGATTTGACCGGCCAACTCGCCTGACCTGAAGCCCACAGAGAATCTATGCAGTATCGTCAAGAGGAAGATAAAAAAAATAACCAACCCACAAATACACTCAAATTGAAGGCTGATATTAAAGCAACTTGGTCTACTGTAATGCAACTGGCTGATTGTCTCTATGCCATTTCACATGGATGGAGTAATTTTGTGTTAATTGAATAGCACCCAAGTATTGAGTGCATATATGAAAATACTTTTTAGAAGTTGTAAATTTCTATACTGATTTAATACCTGAATTACATAACTGTACTGAAATTGGTCACATACTGTAAATCATAGCATCAGGTACATTTATATATAAAAAAATAAGAAAAAAAAAAAACATTAATGAAATGCCCACATCAATCTCAAATCTGTCTTTATTGACCCCACTAAAGTTCACATTAGCTAAATCTGCTGTAATTAGGGAGAGTCAATGCATTCCCCTTGCTGTAACGTCTAGTAAAGACTTGATGAGCATCTTGTAAATGGGCGAAACATGAACTTCCACTCACGAAAAACAAGGATGACTGCCAGGCGTGCCAGTGGCGGAGGCAGCACAAAAGGATCGTGTCCCCGAAAGCCGAATGAAAAGCGGGCTGATAAATCAGTGAGGCAAACAAATGGGGCACTCGCTGGGCAGGCAGCGGAGCCATTTAGCCTCCCACTAGACGCCGGCCGTGCCAGAGCTTTGTCACCAAGCCCCACTGCTGCTGCACCCTGTCATTAGGCAATGCCATCTCAGCGGGGAGGGTAAACAGACATTAAATCAATTACAGACGCTCCTCGGCGACATCCAGGGGCTCCGACAGCATCCCTCTCCACATTGCCAGCCTCATGGAGAACACACAGAACAACAAACACAAGCACGGCGACAGTGTGTGCACCGCATGACTTACTTCAGAGGACTAGCGTGATGTTCATATCTTGTTTCTTTGAAGGAGAAATATATTTGCATGAGGTGTGCTCACAAAAGTACGATAGCTCAAACATTTTATTTTATTCCATGATCCACTAGTTTGGTGATGTGGTCCAAATTATATTTTATATACAGTACAGACCAAAAGTTTGGACACACCTTCTCATTCAAAGAGTTTTCTTTATTGTGTTTTTTAGCCCAAACAAGTCTCTTCTGCTTGTTGCCTGTCCTTAGCACTCTGTGTGGCATTGACCTGCTCTCTGATCTGAGCTGCTGTTAACCGCCGATTTCTGAGGCTGGTGACTCGGATGAACTTATCCTCCGCAGCAGAGGTGACTCTTGGTCTTCCTTTCCTGGGCCGGTCCGCATGTGAGCCAGTTTCTTTGTAGCGCTTGATGGTTTTTGTGGCTGCACTTGGGCACACTTTCAAAGTTTTCCCAATTTTTCGGACTGACTGACCTTCATTTCTTAAAGTAATGATGGCCGCTCGTTTTTCTTTACTTAGCTCCTTTTTTCTTGCCATAATACAAATTCAACCTCTTTGAATGAGGTGTGTCCAAACTTTTGGTCTGTACTGTATATATATTTTTTTTTCCAGTCAGCTGAGACTTACCCTCCTGTTCAGAGTCGATTTACTGCCCTGCTTGGCCTGCTCTCCGAGACTGTTTTGAGACTGAAACTTTTTGTCCAACTCCTCATGCCATGCTGCAGGAACCCAGAAGCACAAAAAGAAAAAGTAACCAACTATTATCAGATTATACATGTTTTCTGATCAATAAGGAATCGTAGCACGGGCCAGCTATCCTTCACATCAGCCATGTTTTTACTGCTTACCCTCAGCAGCAAGCAGATCTCCGTTAGTTGGCGCCGCCATGCAGAGCTTCTTTGCTGTGCTGAGGCCACGGCTGTTCAGGAAGACGGGCAGGTGCACTATGTTGCGCATGTAGTCGTGGCCGTTGATGTTGGAATCACGCAGCACACTGTTCAGGTTCTGGTTGATGGCTTTAATGATGATGTGGGGGTCGCTCGCAAAAATGGAGATGAAGGGCCCCTTGGAGAAGAGAATCCTCACCTGCAGAGGAAGAGATGCTTTAAAACTGTATTTTCCCTGCTATAACAAACTCATTACGCAAATCTGGTGAAAAGGGAGCTGGGAAGTGTGAAGGACTGCCACGCAGTCCAGTGCTAAACTAGACTGCATATAACTCTAGCACTTAGGAGCCACTTTGATTTTCTACTGATGTGTACCAAATCTAGACTAGAGATTTGGTATGAAATGTACAGGTTTGATATGAAATTCAAAAGCTTCAAGACTCAGAAAATGAGTAGTACTTCATCACACGTACTGTATTTAATGTGAATTTTCACTCCTCCATACATTAATGTGCAAATGTCTTTTGTGCAAATGTCTGTGTTTTTAGTGCAAACTGTCGTTTTTTATTTTATGACTTTATTACTGAGATAATACAGAAACATTTTTGATTTTCAAACATCAGTATTCCACMACAAAATTTAAAGTAAACCAAATAATATGTGTATGACAGAAAAGAACTAAAAAAAGTAATTTTTTTTAAAAGAACACATCTTTAGACAAAAAAATTAAGTTGCTGAGTTTTGCATGCAAAAAGACAGTGAAATTCACAAGATTTCCGGGTGGTTTTGCAGGATGCTCAGTAAAAACTACACAAATTGTACCTGACACTAAAGAGTCCCCAAAGCATTGTCACACCAAATACTGACTTTGTTTCATTAATTACTGTTTATTGGGCTTTATTGTTTTGGTTTTTTTGGGGGAGGGGGATGTTCTTGCTTTTTTTTTTCTTTTTTTTTTCTGAAGACATCCTTGCTCTGCAGCATGTGCCTAGGACTTCGGGACAGTACTATATGATTATTATGATAACTATGATGATGATGGCTTATTTTCGTTTCATTTTTAATACAGCTTGTCCTTAAGACACTATATTCATTCTTGCATAACAAAAATTAAATTCATCTAAAAAACAGCACTGCTCTCATTTAATGTGACGTTTACTACATCATACAATAATAATGATTTGTGACACTTATTTTCTGAAATCAGGCGAGTGAACCAGCATCTTACCCATTTGTTAACATTAAAAAACGTCCTTCTTGCCATTTAGATCGATTATCCCTTCACATAAAGTTTATTCCTGCACATAATGTGCAGATTAAAACATAAACAGGGCCTTTATCAGAACAGGACACCAGACAGAAAGGCCACTGTCTAGTGAAGAAGCTCCAGTCATGAAAACGACAGGGACTTTTTAGACTCATGAGAGACTCGAGCATGGCCAAGTGTCACAGGACACAGATTTGTACACTATTTAAAAAGTTAATTACTGCTGTCTGCTGCCTCAGGCGAGTGACTAAGCTCAAATATTTGTTTATACTGCATTGGGCCACAAAAACCTTATTGTCTCTTTTCCATCATGCCATAATCCTCCACAGGCCATTTCCATTCACAGCACTATGCTAATCCTCTCTGTTATGGAACCTTAGAGCCAGAAAGCTAAAAAACATTTAGCTTTCGATAAAAATTCAATTTTTGAAATTCTATTTAAACAGGAGGCAAAAGAAGGTTAGAACTTATAAGTGATGCGACTAAATGAGACACAAAGGGGTCTTTGAGGTTTCAGGTGCTCTGTAAGGAGGGAGATTTCATTAGCACTGAGCAGGCTGCCAACACAAGGGGATTATATCCTCAAATAATAACTTTTGGCTGAAGCAAATTCTATTACTCCCGGCCGAAAAGAGCAATCTGAACTTTCTGGGGTGAACTCTGATAGCTACAGTGTGTAGTTCTGCTTCGTTAATGAAAAATTGATGAAAGTGTTTACCACCGTTCAGTCCGATTGAGAGGTGTTATTTGTGCTTTTTGGTTAAGTGCAGGAAGATAAGGGAATGGTGGAATGAATTAATAATTACATTTCTAAAATGTTGTTTCTTGAAGAAAATATGAAAATCTGACCAAATGCACACACAGACACACACGGACATACACGGACACACACGGACACACACGGACACACACACCGTATCCAGCATCTGCAGCACTTTATCTTGTTCACAGGAATCCAGGCCATCGATGATGACGACCAGGCGAGTCTGATTCTGAGTGAAGCCATCGATGGTCTTCGCCATTTTAGCCATGAGCTCCACTTCACATTTCAGCACCTAGCTCAAGACAAGATCGTCAATTAAAAACCATACCATTAGGTATGAACTCATTGTAGTTTAGTAGAGCAATTAAACAACAGATGTACACCAATCTACCATAACATTAAAACCATCTGTGGCAGCGGTTCCTATGGGTGCCGTGGGGTGCAGGGTGGGGCCTATGTGGATCGGACTTGTTTGTCTGGTGCATCCCATGGATCCTCTCTCTTGAAAGTCTGAGACATGGCAGAGGGCCTTGAGCTCTTTGTCTGTTGGACCCCGTGTACAACAGCTCTGGTACCTTTTTCTTGTGCTTTTTCAACGATTTGTGCTGCATTGGCTTTTCTATTCATTAGACCAGATGGGCTAGAATTGGGCATTGGCTCACGCCTTGAGTGCCCAAAACCTTGTCACCAGTTTACTGGAATACAATTGATAATGTAATTAAATTCACCTGACAATGATTTTAATGCTCTGACTGATAGGTGCAAAAAGGGTTGGACAGTCCATAACCCAATTCCAGTGATTTTAATATTTTGTTTGCTTCATGCAGCCCAATAATGTGACAAAAACCCTTACAAAACAGCTTTTTTTTCGACCAGGTAGGCCTTAGACCTAGGACATTAGTTTAAACCGGTGATTTACCAGGCAGGTACCAGTTGGCCTCATGTGTTCAGCAGGCTTGCCGTAAGCAAGGGGAAGCAAGAGTATTACTGTATACAAAAGCTTTAAAACAATGATATTGTATTATTAAAATAAGGAGCAAAAGTGAGACAGTACCAGGTTAAAGCAGTTGACATTAAACATTAATATTAAAGCTGACTTTTGCAAGCAGATCCAGATTGTGTCTAAAAGTAAAAATGTTTCAATGTTTCAGTATTTAAATTTCACCTGTCAAAGATGACTAAAATGACCTGTAGTGTACATATCACACACATTCCCACATCTTGTATACCTTCATGAACCCCTCGCTCTTCAGCTTGTGCATGCTGTTGGCGGCGCTGTGTAGCCTCCTTCTCTGCGATCGTAGCACAGAGTCGGCCACCTGCCACCAGGTCCTGCAGTTGAGCAGCAGAGCGAGGCCCACCACACTGGCGACAGCCACCAGTACCGCTTTTACTGTCACGTTAGCCGAATCCACTTTAAATATAGCCAAGAGGGCCATCCCTGTCACCAGGCATGCCAAGGTCAGTGCAAAAAGAACAAAAGATGGCACGCAGCACGTCTTTTTCCACTTCTTTCCTGAAGAAAGCCAGAGACAAATGCTGTAATTCTAAAGCAAGTGGCCGGAAGGGTTAATGTGTCTGGAAAAAGAAAGAACCCCTAAGCAGGTACGATTAGAACCATATTCACTCACTGTTATCAAATGAGGAGAGTCTGTAGCACCAATTAATGAATGATGTAAAAATTGAAGTGGAAATAAAGCAATCAGTGTCAAACCTTGTGTTTCATCATTTTTAAAGACTCTGAAGAGTCGAGTGGCCAAGAAACCAAATTCCCTTTCGCATGCATCTGACAGGGTGGCAATCATTTCAGCCATGGAGGTCTCCCCACCCACACTCGACAGGCGGTTGTAGTCTGTAAACAGAAATCTAAAAAACACACATGCACATAAAAACACACACAAACACATGCGCACACACACACACACACACACACACACATACACACACACACATATGAGTAGCTTGATATTTTTGACCTCAGTAACCAAGGATTCAATCCTTCAGAAACACTGCATAATTATAATTAAATATGTGCATAGCTTGACTAATCCTATATTAATTAGTGTTGAACACAGTGGTGCCTCAGTGCTCAAGGCTTTGGGCTACTGAACATAGGTCATGAGTCGAAATCCTAGCAACTGCTCAGTTGTATCTTGTCTCAATTCTAAGACGCATCAGAGAAATGAGCAAATGTTAACGTTATCACAGCTTGATTACTAAAAAATGCTTGCAAGCAATTTGATGGCTCTGTGTTCAGTACCTGACAGGCAAGGCCTTGGTCGTCTGCTCAGGAAGCTCTGGTGGGTTGACGAACATCAGTTTGAGCAGCAGCTCTAGGTAGCCGATGTGGCGCGCAAGCCTGGTGCTGATGAGCCACGCCCAGCTCCAGCTCTCACCCTCTCTACGCCCGCCAAAATACACCAGCACTACAATAGGAAACAGTACAACGCTTACGTTGGCTTAAGGACGCAAATTCTGACTTTAAATAAGCAAGAAATAGTTTGTAAGACAGATGAGAGGGGAGAAGTTTAAAGAAGTATTCAGATATAATACTACACTATTTTATTGAACAGTATTACATCTTAGTCTAAACGGTTTGGCACAAGCTGCAATTCCTTAGCACTATCCATCAGTCTTCAGTTACTACAACACTTCATCTAGTTTTATAGTTCTTCTAGTTATTATCCAGTTTAACTTGTCATTAAAACTGTTATAGAAATCAGCCTTGACAATGAATCACTGACTGAGTGAATAACATTGATTATCTCATTATTTTGGCAAATGTCAGGGATGGGGAAATACAGTATCAGGCAGCAAGTGAACAGCCAGTCCTTGAAGTTGATGTGTTGGAATTAGGAATAGCAGGTTTAAGGATTTGAGGGACTTTACCAGTAATCAAACTGTGATGACTGGWGGTCTGTGTTAGAGCATCTCCAAAACAGCACTGGAGAAATCCACTGGAAAATTCACAGGTGTGAACTGGTGTGAGTCATGGGTGGCCAAGGCTCATTGATGCATGTGGGGAGGAAGGGTTCGCCCGACTGGCACAAATTGCTAAATTAAATTAATGAGGTGTATGAAAGAAAGATGTCAGAGCACGTAGTGTATCAGCTTGTCTATGGTGACACCTGTCCATAAATAAAAGCATCTACAATGTGAATCCACATGGCATCAGAACTGGACCGTGGAGCAATGGAAGAAGGTGGCCTGGTCTGATGGATCACGGTTTTTTCATCATGTGGATGGCCTGGTGCATGTGTGTCACTTTCCTTTGAAAGAGATGGCACCAGGATGCGCTATGGGATGAGGGCAAGCCAGCGGAGACAGCATACTGCTCTGGGCGACTGTCTGCTGGGAAACCCTGGGTCCTGGTACCCTCATGGATGTTACTTTGACCACCCACTGAAACACTGTTGCAGTCGTTCATGATGGTATTCCTTAATGACAGTGGCCTGTTTCAGCAGGATAGGATAATGCACTCTGCCACACTGGAAACACTGGTCAGAAATGGTTCAAGGTGTTGACCTGGTCTCGATCCGGTCAGGCATGTGTAGGATGTGCTGGAGAGCAAGTCCAATCAATGGAGTCTCCCTCCCACTTTTCAACTTACATGACTTAAAGAATATGCTCCTAATATCAGATGGCAAATACCACATCAAATCTTTGAGGATTTTAATTGGCAGGGATAAGCTGGTTGGATGCACAAGGGGGCCTACATGATGTTAGACAGGCGGTTTTAATATCATGCCTGATCGGTGTAATCAAATGTCCATGAATAATTTCAAGCTCCAAGCCTCAAAGACATAGGTAGAATATTACTACACAGCTCCAGAGTTGCGCAACAGAAACATGTTCATCCTAGAGATTCAGAGATCACAAGTTCGATTCCCGGGTGATGTTACATGCACCTGTACATGGGGGTCTAGAGAGATGCCTGCACTCATCAATCACAGCAACACTAGCCAATGAAGGGAGTCTTGGAGGAAGTGTGTGAAGCATTGCTCACCCTGGGTGGTGACAGAAGAGTGTACTAACAAAGATGGGAATTGGCTACGATTAAGTGAAGGAGAATATCAGTAAAAAGAAATTAGGCATCACAATTTAGCCCTTCTCACAGTAGATACGATATCTTGGTACAATGGCACCTGGAAGTGCATGGAATATATTTATGTTATACATGATTTTTTTTTCCTTTTGTTCCTGAAATTGATGTGTTGGATGCAGAAATAATGACCAAGTGTAAGGATATGAGTGACTTTGACAAGAGCCAAATTGCGATGATTATGCGACTAGGTCAGGGCAACTCCGAAACTGCAGCACTTGTGGGATGTTCTACAATCTACAGTGGTCAGGACCTACCAAAAGTGCTCCAAGGAAGAAACACACAAGTCGTCACTGTTTTGGTGGCAAAAGTGGGGAAACTACTCAATATTAGGTGGGTGGTCATAATGTGAAGGCTGATCGTTGTATACAGTATTTATTCACTAGAACTCATAGAATGTCACTATAAAACATTGTGTAGTAAGCCTAATGGTTTACATTTAGTCAGATTAAATTTGTGCTGGATGATGGGGCAAATCAATCTTATTTTAAATTATTGAAAGCAATATCTGTCTGCAAATTGAATTACACACATGAGAACCTTTACACTTTTCCAATCAAGATCTTACTGTATTCAATATTGTTTCTTAAATGGATCCTGCTACAAACAAGAAACTGTGTACTTTAGCTTAATGTGTAAAGACCTGCTTCTGAAAAAAAAAAATGCCATGAGTTTATGTCCAGTTACTACTTTTTTATGGTGTACTGTAGATCTTTCATGTACTGTACTCTGATTCACACACGCATGGTGGGACATTGCCATACAGCAATAATCTAATCAGATACTACGGTCACTGTGTAACATTGCCCTCTGCTGGAGAAAAACACTAACACAATGTATTATACCACAACTACACAGCACATTGGTTTTGGTAATTTGATTTGCAATAAAGCTGATTAATAGAATGTGTCTGGCTGTAGCTGTTGCTTCCTCTCATGTGATAAAAAGCTTAACAAAATTAGCATGGAGACAGTCTGGGAGCATGGGACTAGACATTTGTACAAGCCAAGTAGTCTAATCCTAAAAAACGATGTCCTTACTGAAGATCAAGACACCAAAGATCTTATCTTGTAGTCATGTGCTAAGGAAATTATAATGAACATGATTTCTCATTTTAAAGGTTGCACAAGAACATCCTTAAAAACTGGCTTTACATTTTGAACTTTGTTGTATTGCACATTTTTTGCAACAGTAGTTCATTTCAGCCAAAGAGATCTTAATTACAATTTCCCTTAAACTGAAAAATCGAAGAAAAAAAAAAGAACCTGTCTATTTCTTAGGGGGGATGAAGAGTTGAATGTTGAGTATGCTTCATTAATAAAACTTAATACTAAAGATGAAATTACTATTGAGTGACATTAATCTTAGCCTAGTTTGTATTTTTATCTTGGGTATTAAAAAGTCTAGGTTCTATGCACTGTTATATAAACTAAACTAGCTCTTTAGGCATTGCAGTTTAATAAAATCATACCAAAGAATATGTAGAGTACAGCAAGCAAGCTGAAGGCCACAGCAATGGCCAGCTTGGGATCGACAGAGAAGCCAAGAATCACAGCTACAGAGCCGCACAGCAGCAGAGTCAGCACCACCACCAACCAGGAGAACTGAAACAACGGCTCCACCTGCTGGCCGGCAAACGTCTTCATTTCATCTGGAAATACCACGACATCCGACTTAAATTAGGTACAATGCAGAAAATATTAACATAATCATCTATTCAGGATTTTAATGGTGTATAGAGAGATACTAGAGATAGTGCTCTTACCCTCCAGCTTCTTGAGCAGGAAGGATTTGCCGCTGCCCCACTGAGCGTACAGGCCCACACAGATGGGTGGCTGCATGGTGGGTTCGCTAAGGATGTCAGCCAGCGCGCTGCTGTACAGGTCATAACCCAGCATGTCGCCGTCACACTCCGTAGGGGACAAGTGCTCTACAACAAGTCAGGGTAAAAGTTTTTTTTTTTTTAATTATAAATAAAAAATGTAAAAAAGTACATCAAAATCTTTATCCAGTTTTAACCACATGGTTTWAAAAAAAAAACTCAAAAGTGAGTTAAAAATACACTCACTGGCACCGAAGATCTGGGTGAGGATGCTTTTCTGGTGTGTACAGTCAATGTTGTAGGGGGTCTCGCCCTGCTTGTTGGGCTTGTAGAGCAGGCGGCCATCCTTAGGGTTCCTCAAGAGCAGCTCGGCCAACTTTCTGCTCCGACCCCTGATTGCAATGTGTAGCGCTGTGTCTCCTTTCTGAAAACGCAGTATTTTAACCATCCTGCAATTACTAGCAAATACTAAAATTCCACAAACAAATTTCATTTCTTGTTTCTAATTTGTACAGGGATCCATTTTCATCCATGCATTTTCTAAAAATTCTACAATGTGAATAGCTAACTACTCTTCAAATGTTTTTCTAGGTATAAGAAAAAAAAAGTTATGACAAATCAATGTAAATTCATGTCAGACAAAAGACAACATACTACTTATCAAAGCGTTTTTTCACCCAGTGCTTACTCTGAATGATTTTTCTGTTTTCAGGAACATGAAAAAAAAAAAAAAAAACACAGAGACGCTGTTACCTTGTCCACAGCAGACACTTTCGCCCCTTTGTCGAGAAGAAGCTCGACAATCTCAATGTTTCTCATTTTGGTAGCTTTAATAAGTGGAGTCTCCCCTTCCTGAAACACAGGATCCACATTTTAGAAAGGGTTGATGTCAGTGCATTGTAGTGTTTTCTGCCTCTTTGGAAGTTAAGTGATCCAGGGTTTACCTTGGTGTACGCCTCTGTGTCAGGGTTACACTGCAAGATATCTCGTACCATTGTGGCGTTGCCTTTTTCTACTGACCAATAGAGGGCAGTCTTGCTGTCCTGTGTAGAGAAAACCAACGATACACTGCAGTTTAACATATAACTATGTGGTATGATGATTGTCAGTTGTTACATGGTTTTATACACTCAGTGGCACTTTATATAGGGGTGAAAATATTTGGATGGACCCACACATTGGGTTTAACTTGTATCAAAGTAAGACCTGTCGATATGGCAATGACTCTCAGGAAAAACATCAAAGACCGTTTGTCTTTCTTCAACAGTCTGGTTTCAGTGAGCCTGTGCCTATTGTAGCTTCTACTTCTTTGTTCTTGCACCTGATGCGTCTTTTACTGCTGTAGTCTCAAAATTTAATGTGTAAACCAGCAATTGTGGCAAAACTGCTACTCACAGTTTTTTGTTTTTTTTACACAGTCCTGTTTAAACTCTACAGTGTGAAAATCCCAAGAGATCGACGATTTCTTAATTACTAAGGCACAACTAAAACTGTTTTGATTATGATTTGAGGTTTTCCTATTGAAAGTGTGGGTAACTGAATATGGTCATTATGACATGTATATGGAATTTTGTAAAGACTGGTAACATAAGGGAAAAAAGCCTAAAAATATAAGACAGTATAACTACCTGGCCCTTAACATCGATGTCCGCGTATTTATTCAGCAAAGCTCGGACAATCTCCACATGGCCTCCTCTCACTGCCGCAATTAGAACCGTGTCTCCACTCTACAAAAACACACATAAAACATATACAGTACAGATAAATATAAACCAAAAGAACAATCATTCTTTTGGCATCATTAAATTGTGATGTCAAAGGTAAAACGTAAGGGATATGTAAACGGGTATTCACTCTGTCAGGAATGTTGACGTAGGTATCTGCATCCAGCAGGTCCTGCACTATTTCCGTGTGGCCTTCCATTGCAGCGATCATCAGTGCCGTGTTTCCATCTTTATCGGTCATGTTGACGTTGGGGTTTCTCTTCAGGAGTTCTTTCACCACCTCTGTGTAACCGCCACGCACTGCCACAATCAGAGCCGTCATAGAGTTCTGACAGAGAGAGACAAAAACATCCTAATCAGCTTTCTGTCGGGGAGAATGTAATCGTAGACGAATTTTGATAAAAGCAGGTAATGTGTTGAGGCTTGAATGTGTTCAAATGATAAAAACAGTGCTGTTAATTTTTTTTAATCCTGTACAGAGTAATGGAAAGCCTGCAGCCTATCCCAGAGGACTCAAGGCATTAGGTGGGATACCCCCTGGAGTCATCGCAGGGCACACAAGCTCATACACTCACAGACTATGGAGACTTTGGAAATGTTCCTTTGCCTAATCTGCATGTCTTTGGACTGTGGCAGGAGGAACCCACCAAGCATGGGAAGAACATGCGAACTCCATGCGTACAGACACAAGGCGAGAACCGAACCATTGACCCTGAAGGTGCGAGGCCACGGTGCCAACCACTACCCACTGTGCGACTTTAATTACTTTTCTATAACAGGAAAATAATAAATTATTTTCCTACTCAGTATTAATTCTAATCCTTTTCCTTTATAGATAGATATGTCACATAATAATCAACGACTAGTAATAAATGCATTCTGTAAGGAGAAATTTAATTAACATTTATGGTAGGAGTCCACAGTATCAGTGCTTTTTAGCATCCAGTAAGTTTTCAAAAGAAAAAAAAGAGGCTGGTTTTATTCCTTATGTCAAAATCAGATTCACATAAAACCCTATTCTACATATAAAAGAATGGGACTGTGCACCGAGAAATCTTTATTAGTCACAAGTTTTTCTTAAGCAACATTTTAGTAATTATTCCAGCATTCACATTAAGCTGAAATGATCATCATACACACCGCGCCTTCCTGGTCCACGTTTGCGCCATTCTCCAACAGGTGCATCACGCAGTCATAATGACCTTTCCTCGACGCCCAGATTAATGCCGTGGTGCCGTACTGATCAAGAGATAAAGGATRGAAAAGTTAGAACAAAATAATTAAACAAGTGACAGAAATCCACAGTAGTGAACACTCTTTACTGATCACGAATTTATGCAAATCCATAAATAAAAGCTGCTGCTTTTGCACCCTGCTTTGATTTGTGAATCCTATCTTTCAACATTACGCAAAGACATACACTCACTCGTTAACACAAATATCTAATCAGCCAACCACATGGCAGCAACTCAATGCATTTAGTCATGCAGATATGGTCATGGCGATATTCTGAAATTTAGATGGAGCATCAATGAAAAAGAAAGGTGATTTAAGTGACTTTGAACGTGACATGGTTGTTGGTGCCAGATCTACAGGGATTTTCATGTACAGTAAAACCATGTCTAGATTTTACATAGAATGGTCTGAAAATGAGAAAATATCCAGTGAGCGGCAGATCCCTAGGTGAAAATGCCTTGTTGATGCCAGAGGTCAAAGGAAAATGGCCAGATGGATTTGAGCTGATAGGAAGGCAACAGTAACTAAAATAACGTCTTATTATAACCAACGTATTCCAAAGAACACCTCTAAAAACACAGTAGAAGACCACACCGAGTACCACTCCTGTCAACTAAGGAAACAGGAAACTGAGGTCACGGTTCATATGGGCTCACCAAACTTGGTCAAAAGATCATGTCAATATGGACCAAAATCTTTAAGGAAAATTTCCAGAACATTGTTGAATTATTAAAAGTCTACACACCTCCATTAAAATGGCAGGTTTTTGTGACATAAAAAAAAAAACACGATTAATAATTTCAGAACTTTTTCCACCTAGAATGTGTACAACTCAACTGAAAAACAAACTGAATTTGTTTAGGGGTGAAGTAAAAAAAATAAAAATAAAATAAAATTATGTGGTTGCATGCATAAGTGTGCACACCCACTTATAACAACTGGGGATGTGGCTATGTTCAGAATTAAGCAATCACATTCAAACTCATGTTAAATAGGAGTCAGTATGCACCTGCCATCATTTAAAGTGCCTCTGAATAACCCCAAATAAAGTTCAGCTGTTCTTGTAGGCTTTTCCTGACATTTCCTTAATCTTACAGCAAAAGCCATGGTCTACAGAGAGCCACCAAAGCTTCAGAGGGATTTCAGTGTTAAAATGCATCAGTCAGGCTCCAAGGCTTTTGGAAGGCTCCAAAAGAATTTCCAAGGCATTAAATATACTACTACAGTAGTGTTGTGAGGACAGTCATCAGAGAAGACAGTCATGGATAAAATATGGCATGACATTACCAAGAACTGGATGTCCATCCAAAATTTATGAAAAGGTGAGCAAAAAAAAAACTGGTCAGTTAGGCTGCCAAGAGGAATACAGCAATATTAAAGGAGCTGCAGGAATTTCTGGCACGTACTTGTTGAGTATTACATGTGACAACAATCTCTCGTATTCTTCATATGTCTTGGCTATGGGGTAGGGTGAAGAAAAACATCCATGCCTGGCTTAAAAAACATTTCAAGTATCCCAAAAGCACGTGGGAAAATATGTTATGGTCTGATGAAACCAAGGTTGAACATTTTGGCCATAATTCCAAAGGGTAAGTTTGGCACAAAAAAACAATAATGCACATCACCAAAAGAACACCATACCCACAGTGAAGCATGGTGATGGCAGCATCATGCTCTGAGGCCTAAGTCAAGATGGAATTATGAACAGTTCCATATACCAGTCAATATTGGCACAAAATCTTCAGGCTTCTGCTAGAAAGGTGAAGAGGATCTTTATCTTTGAGTATAACAATGGTCCAAAGCATACATCCATATGAACAAAAGAATGGTTTCACCAGAAGAAGATTAAAGTTTTGGAATGGACCAGCCAGAACCCAGACCCGAATCCGATTGCAAATCTGTGGGGTGTTCTCAAGAGGGCTATACAACGAAGAAGCCCTTGCAGTCTGACAGATTAGAAGCGTTTTTACAAAGAAGAGTGGGCAAATATTATCAAGTCAAAAAGTGCCATAATGATAAACTCCCACCCAAAAAGACATCACAAAAACCTGACATTTTAACAGGAGTGTGTAGACTTTTTATATCCACAGTATATCATTAAGAGTTACAGCAGTTCTCAGGGCAAAAAGGGTAGCAAGATGCACCCAATGAAGTGGTCATGAGAGTGAAGTAGTTTAGACACACTACTTGAGCACTAGCTGGCTGTCAGTAATGCATAAATCTGTCATTAAGGTAAACAGTGAATACTTTGTGAAAAAAAATACTAAAATATGAAACATGCTTTGTTTTCTTGTTCACCACATACTGTAATTACACATGTCGTTGTGATTGTTCTACAATGTAGATAAAACAAATTCAGAAATTGATTGAGTGGGTGTGTCCAAACTTTTGACTGGTACTGTCCAGCTGTATTGCATCATGGTAAACAATCATATTTAAGCCTTGTGGGAATGGAATATTTTTTTCCGCTATGTTAGCAGATAAGAGACACCGTGTTTACGTAAATAAGACTGAATCATTTCTCTGTGAAGTCATCAACATTTTTAGATAGGGGTGATAATGGTAGTCACCTTGTCAGAACAGTTGACTTTAGCACCGTGTTGAAGCAGAAGCCGGACGATTTCGGCATGGCCTCGACCTGCTGCCCAAATGATGGGGTATACGCTGTACTATAGGGAACAGCACGGATAGATAAGACACACAAACACATGTACAAACCTCTTATTTTGGTAAGACCATTTTATTTTATTATTTTTTGTGGATGTTGAGTGTACATGAGGCCACAATTAAAATTGGAGCAGTGGTGCTCTTTCGTGTCGTGCTGCATAGTGTACCTGTCCGGTGATGTTTGGGTTTGCTCCTTTCTTCAACAGAAGGCGAGCAACCTCCACACGACCCTTATACGCTGCCCACATAAGAGCGGTCCAGCCGCCCTACATTTGGGTGCAAACACACACATGTCAGTATTTTTAAGGCATCGGGTTGTTTTCCTTAACGCATCTCGTCTGAGTCAGAGTGTTACTCAGATTGCAGGCTTACTTCAGGCACTCAGTATGTTATTATTATCACTGGCTACCGACACACTGGCACCATGACACACTTTTCCAGACAAACAGGACATCGACAGGAAATGCTAAACATGTACAGCGCACTTATAAAAACCTAATGAAATCAATAGAAACAAGCTGCTTATTTAAAACAAGGCAGAAAATTGGACACTATACTGTACAAGAGAGAGTAGGTTGGATTAATCAATAATATTGAATTAATATGGTCCAAAAAAACCTGTTGAAGAAATACAGTTATCCCTTAATGATAATTACAAAGCATGTGGATTATTAAAGTTATTACAGCTCCCATAAATTTGTACCAATGCGGTTTCAGCTTTTAATCACTCTAGATGTGGAGTTATGATTTTCAGACACTAAAGCTGTTCCTCAATTTTAAAGCTCATAAACTTTTTAACAGTGAAAAATCACTGAACCATGATACTGGACCCTAAAAAATTATTTACACATATTATTAAATAATAATAATAAGAAGAAGAAGAAGAAGAAGAAGAAGTTTGGAATTTTTAATATTTTTCATTTGAGAATACTTTTTATGTTTATACAAAAAAGTGTTGTTCTCAAACAAAAGTGAAATTGAGACTTGTGATGATGTTTCTTGTGAATGAAGGCGTAAAAAACGATTGACATTTATACAGTACAAGACTTCAAGAACAATATGGTGAAGAGACTCATAGCTGCAATAAAACATTTGATTGGTGCAAACCATTTAAAGAAGGCCATATGTTTGTACATTACATTCCACATACCAGTCAACATTCAGCAAGTGGAATGCATGATCCGTAAAAATCGACAGATAACTTGTCACCAACTTGCGAAAGAAATTCATCTGCCAGCGCGAACTGTATACCTAATCATTCACGAACACCAGTTATGCATACAGGAACTCAGTGGGAGTTATTGCTACATCCTCCCATATAGTCCTGACCTCAGTCCAAGCCATTTCCACATGTTCAGGCCATTATATGAGCCCAGCAGATGTGAAGCAGGCTGCCCGATCATGGCTCTCGCATACTGAGAAAACTTTCTACCATGATGGTATCAAGCATTTTAACTGTTTTTTCTTATTCTGCACAATCAAAAGTCCCTATTTGACTTGAACATTCCTCATTCAGAAAAAAAAAGATCTCTTTAACTGAAAGCAAACGCTCCAATAAAGGTGTAAAACATGAAAATTACGGGAGTCAAAATTTAAAGAGAAAGATTTTTTTTTAAAGGGCTTATAGTCAAAAGATCATGTTAATATGGACCAAATGGTTTAGACCATTAATGCATTGCTTTTTGAGTGAAATATATCAAAGCTTGAAAAATATGTTTTAATCATAGAAAAGGAGCTAAGGAAATGGTCAGGTACAAACCTCACTTAGAAATAGTGCATTCTGTAATGAAATGTCTCAAGTCTCAACCGGCAAGTGCTTTTCCCTCAATTTTTGGACCTAAAAAAATCTGTTGAACAAAAAGCATTGCTTTGCATGTATTGAATGATGCTTACCATGTCTCTGTGCTCCAGATTGGCATTGTTGGCCAGCAGCTCATTCACCACCTCAACGTGGCCCTCCTTGGAGGCGGAAATCAGTGCAGTCCAGCAATCCTAACAAAAAAAGACAAAAAGCCACACAAAAGCTTGACTAGCTGCCTAGATGTTCCCCTTTTTTCAACCTGAAGCACTTTCTCGAGGTTTAGAACGTACCAGTTGGTCATACCAAGTAGTCATGAGTGCCCGAACTCAATGGTTAACAACGCTCAGTGAAGTTGCAAGGTACTGTATGAGACCTGGGGTGTGTGAGATCCTCAGGGTGTGTGGATGTTCAATGTCATCACCCAGTCATTTGCTGAACCACAGTTTTGCATGCCAATTACACAGCTCTGCAGGCCACCTGCTATTATGAGTGAACCTGGGGGAATCTAGCACTTACATGTAGGTCCACCCACAATGACATCACTCAGAGTCACAGGAAATGAGCTCAAATTGCTTTCTTTTTTCTATGAATTAGTGTACTATACTAATGTCAGGGTTTTGCATAGAAATATTTTCAGGCTGAAATTAAATGGCTCTGTAAAGGGGACTATCTAGGAATTCTTGATAATCCTGTACTTCTCTCTGAGTGGTGCTATTGATCCCTTCTGTCTAAAGATCGTTACGGTTGTGAAATAAGGTGGAATATGGAGCAGTGTGTACCACGTCATCTAGGTTAACGTTAGCTCCTCTTCTTATGAGCTCCTGCACAATCTCAATGCTGCCCTGCTCAGCCGCCAACATGAGAGGAGTCTGACCGCTCTGGAGAAAAACAGGAGAAATGCACAGATTAACCACAAACAGGCTTTAAGCATAATATCACAGAAATTGCAATATGACAAAAACGCTTGGATTCCTTTCCACTTAGACAGAAATAGGTTTTTCTGCAACAGCTAAAACATTTCCCTAAATAGTATTTAAAATGATCAGAATAATAACATATCTTGGGATAGGGATTCTTTAAAAATAGTTTTTGTTTTCCTTTAGTCATATCCCATCTTTTAGCATTTTTTTTTTTTTTGCTCCCAACCATGGAGGGTGCAGGTTATGCTAATGTGCCGGTTGCGTGCCAGTTTTTGGAATCTGTTATTATAATAATATAATGTGCGGCAACCGAAGAAAAGGTTCAGGAATCTTTTACACATATTTCAATTAAAATTATAGCATTTTAAAATCTCCTTACCAAAAAAAAGCATTTTTTTCTTATTAATTTAATCAAACTAAATTGTTTAAGCTTACAATATGTCCCTTTTGCTATGACATAACTATCTGCAAACTTGATCAAAACCTGACAGTCACTATGTGAAAAAGGTGTTATCCACAAATGCACATGGACTTTTAAAAAATCAGGGGTTTTGGCCTGCTGTCCATGTTTTTGCTGTGTAGGAGGGTCCTCTATGTGCCGTATCTCCTGTGTAACGTTGTCAGTGAGAACTTCTTTTAGGCCTCTGACTGGCCAACATGACTTTGAGGTTTGGGTTACTTTGCTTATCTGCTGGTTTGATATGTTTGACTGTGATTTTGCGCTTTTATGAGGACAAAGTTCTTCGAGAATAAGGGAGGACAAAAAATAGTTTTTAAAAATCCCACTGCATCTGTGGACTAGGCCGAAATCATGCTAATCAAGCAAGGTTCCAGACAGCTTTAGGCAAATTTTGGCATGATTTTGTGTAAGATCCAGTCGGGAAGATCCAGACTTTAATGTATTTGTAATGTACTCTTGAGTCTCCCTGAAGGACTTTATTGGATCTAATTATTAAAACGTTTTTGCCTCTCATTTTCATTCCAGTCCCTTTATCTGAACAGTTTTAAATTATTGTTTTTGTTTGTTAAGCCACACAGTGATCTATGAATCATTTAGGCATAAAAAAACATCTAACGTAAGGCATGAACCAGTGAGAAACAGGAAGAGATGATCAGGTGATTAGTATACTGGTAATACTGAATGCTGAAAGGTTGGAAAAGACAAGAGGGGAAATGAGGTTGCTGCCAAGTTTATTTTTAGGATAATATATTATTTAATTAGGCATTTTTGCTGCCTGTCAATATTTGTTCCTATTTCTTTAATCTACATAGGTTAATTAAAATTTATTCAATATGAAAAAATTATTGGTGCCTCAAGATCTTCTCACAGAATTGCCACAACATGTGCTTCTGTATATGCAATGCATACAACTGAACCATTGGGGTTAAATACGCCGAAGCTCCAAAATGCTCTGTATAAACATCTAATCTCTTTCATGGTCTCACATCACATCACATCACTCACATCACTCCGGCTATCCACTTCACGGTGTCTGTCCAGGTAAGCTCTCACAGCTGTCAGGTTCTCCTCCTCCACATGCGAGAAGATGGTCTGGGAGGCCACAGCAGTCATTTTCAGTGAGCCTGTGGTGTCCATGCTTATGCTGTTGATTCCTGAGCCTGTTACAGGCTAAATAACAACAAAAAAGGATGCATTAAAGCTTTTTTTTTTCTCGATTAATAGCTGCAGTTAAAGTTTTAAGCAGATAATGGCTACAGCAAGCCCATTTAACCAGAAGTTTATAATATATCTACCGTGCAAGCTATTATAGGTCATGTGAGCACTAATGCATTTTTTTTTCTTTTGTAGAAACAACATTGCAGACACTTAATGACTAGCTTAGAATGTTTAACAACTGAAATACTAAGGAAATATTTAACCCAATACTGACAGCTAATTTTAAACTATTAGGATTATTATACAGTGAAAGTATGACAACTCTGTTACGACAAGTAAATCAAAAGAAAATTCCAGCTGTTATATTCCTGTAATAACAGGTCTGTGCTGGTTCATAGTGGTACTGGTATGTCAAGGTAGTAGAACTGTTGCCTTTTGAATAACATAAACATGATCGTATTAGATGAAGAACTAACAATACTGTAAAGATTGTAAGAGTAAACAAGAAATGAAGGATAATGTTTTTAACCAATTATGGTCACCACTATAGGAAATCTATAAATCATGTGTTCAACTACTGGTGAAAGTTTTGTTCCAGAAATCTAGTCCATCTAGTACACTTAGCTAGAATCACTGAACACATTTTCTGCAGAAAAAATACCTGGTCCTTAAGGACTCTTTTTTAGACAGACAATCTTGTTGCCTTTTAATTGTAATGATCGAACATTTAGTTAAGACTACATTAACCGCCCGAGACCCAGACTCTACTGTGTACATTGCAATTTCAGCTCCTTTCTCTTAATCAGCACCTGATAACTATGAAATAAATGAATGTCTTCAAACAGAAAGAAATTGGCAGAAGAATCATACCAAATGTTCCTCATATAAAGATCATACAAGGCTATATAGACAGTATGTTTGTGAGAAAATGAACCGTCCTTATATAAGGACATTCAGATTTCAAGAGATTAAATTACTGGAGCTTGGTTACAGTATTTTATAGATTTACAACTACATTTTGTAGATTACATTAGACTTATTAGTTTTTCTAATAAATTGTTTAGTTTATTAGAAAATTGTTTCTAATAAATCTGTTAGTGCTGTTAACAGAGAAACCAAGAGTACTATGAATTCACCAATATACTCTTATTTCGGGGATATTTATGTGTTAACTGGTCAATTTGGCAGATAGAGATATTCCAAAACTTTGAGAACAACCTCATTATTTTCCAAGCTTGGCTTGCTTGTTAGAGATGCTGTATAGCCCTGGCAGACATGATGTATCCTACTTTTCCACTCCAATCTAAAATAATGAGAAATGTTCTCAGSGAAGTACTGAACACAGCCAAGACTGACTGCGCCGGGTAATGATGAACAACACAGTAGATTTATGGCCTTATCAGCTCTGATTAGGTTAAAGCCTGACTGATTTAAAGTTAAAAAACATCAATTCTACTTGTTCAAAGGTAAGTAATAGCATTATGTTCATGCATTCTGCACAAATGAAATTTTAAGTCCTCAAGTTGTTTACCACTGCAATGCAATGCAAGCAGGGGTCTAATCTGTTTAATGCACCAAAGCTAAATCCTGACATGATTAAAAAGTGGACTTACTGACCTGGGATCACATTTAACTCGATCTGTACTGGCAATCAAATCCTTCTTAATGATGCCTGCATAATTTAATAAAATGATACTACCACTACTACTACTAATAATAATAATAAAGAAATGAAAAAGCACATATATATTGTGATTATGATTTTTATGCGATAAATTGTTCAGCACTAACGTTAATCATTCTCGCTTTCAAAAACATCCAATGTATATTTGTAGTGGGACAAAATATTGTATTTTCTTTAAGCATTATTGACTCAAAATTAATGGCTGCTAAGAAATCATACTCTTTCCTAGATTTTGCTAAATTAATGTAGCCAAATGAGTATAATTGTACCTTCAACATGAAAGGTACAAAAATATAATTTACAGTACAGTATATTTTAGTTTTTAGTATCAATTAGTGTTATACTAGAACAAGTATAATTTAATAGTTATGGCCAAAAAATGTCTATTATTCCAATGATCACAGCTGGAGATTTGTAGAAGCATTCCATAGTCAATAAATCTGTACTTAGACACCATTTCTATGCCAACAAACTATTTGGAAGACATGATTTGTGTTTAGCTTGTTCTATGTACAAATGTAAGCACCTGGAGTTCACCAGACATTACTGGAATTTTTGCTGTGTGTTTTGAAAAGCCCTGTCCCTACTGTTAAGTTGATGAACARTGAGTGGTGATGTCGGACTGTTTTTTCCCTCCAAAGTTCTGTGAACTTCATTAAGATACAAGGCATCTCAGACTTAGGAGTTTTAGTAGAAGATTTTAAATTAAACTGTAGCTGTCTACACCAAGGTCTTTTAACTGGGTTATGTTTTGATCTTACAACAGTGATTCAATGTACGTATATGTCCAAATCCACACAGAATACTTAAATGGTAAAAGAATCAATATTTTGACATGTCATACAGGGAACTGAAACCACACTGAAAACCTATGTACTGAGAAGTGGTCTCGTATTCTGTCCTCTGTATCCTCAGCGATTATTATAAAAAGAAGACTGTGTTGTATGCTAAAATTACAGGGGTAAAAGTTGAATTATTTCCATATTAATGCACACAATTCTAGAGCTGCCAGTGTACCTTTATATTCTCTCTATATATATATATATATTTATATCACTATAACAGAATACTAACTGACATGAAACTGAATTTTAGAGCAATAGACCATATTGTATACTTGCAATAATACACTATATGGCCAAAAATCTATTTCAAATTGTATTTGTCACGTACACAACCATATGCAGTAGGATATGCAGTGAAATGTTTGTATGACTTTGTGTGATCTAAAATAGAAAGATTTCAGTACAATGAAAGAAATTGCACTACAGAGTACAGTTAAACTAACGGCAGAATTTTCAATAAAACATTTTAACGTAGGCTGGAAATTTAACTGTGAGTTAAAATTATAAAAATATGGAAGAGTAGGTCAGCACCTGAACATCACCCCTATATTTAGTTCTTCCACTGTTGTCGAAAAAATTTTAAGCTTACAATCAGATAGAAACCTAAACCTGTTCCAGCATGACAGACAAGCTGTACCAAGTTTGGAGTGAAAAAACTTGAGTGACCTGAACAGAGCCTGGTTCTTAACCACTCTAAACACCTCCAACAGGAATGTACAAATCAATGTGAACTAGGTAACAGGTGAGTAGAAATTATTTAAGTTCTATTTCCAACATGTCAATTACACAAAATTGTGTTCTTATTTATGAAACAGTTCTACAAATCAATATAGCGCCGTTATACTGAATATCGGTATGGCGGTGACTTCCTACTGCCTCACAGCCGTTCTGATAGTCCGTGTATCCGGACACTTGCTTGCGTGATGTTTTTGTTTTTTTGGTTTTGTTTTTAAATGTTTTTGTAAAGATTATAACTTTCTTTCCTTTAAAAAAATTATAAAGGTTGTGAACCTTCACTGAACAAATGCTTTGTGATAATGTCACAAACTGTTAAAAGTGCTAAAGGACTAAAAATAAATTGAAAAACACCATATCCAAACTTGTTGTTAGTCATCCAGTTTACCCTTCTAATAACAAACCTTTCTATGTTTGTGTTCATGTAAAAAAAGAAAATTATAATAATCAAGTCAAGTTCGGCTTATCAGAGAGCTTCATTTCCTTATGATTTAGAAACGGCAGTCATGGAAATAGCTACAGTGTAGTTAAGTGACTGTTGCTATGTAGTGTAAAGCTGTAAATCTCTGAGGAAGCTTCAATGTGCAGCTCCATTTTTAACAGCAACACATAATCTAGCTCCATTTTAAAGCAGTGTTAGCAACACTGACATAAGATATTCTATAAACATGATTACAAATTTGTATTGTGCACTGTAATTATAATAATAATCATTATCATTATTATTATTATTATTATATTTGTTTATTTTACTATTGCATTCTACTTATTGATTTTTTATAACTGCAAAAAGAGGTGTTACAGCATGTAAATTAAGTTCTTTTTAAGCACTGATACTATTACCTCCTTTCACTCTTTCTCTACACTGCTTACCCTATACAGGGTCACAGCCACAAGGCAGTCTACACCCTGGATCAATATTGATGGCGTGCTACTCCACTGCAAGACACAAGCATGCACAGACACATGCACGCACACACACACACACACACACACACACACACACACAATTTTGAAATCACAATTAGCCTAAGCTGCATGACTTTGGACTGAGGAAGGAAAATGGAGTACCCCATGTACACGATCCAAACCCTCAACCCTGGAGGTGCGAGGCCTCAGTGCTAACCACTATGCCACCTGATATTTTTATTGTTAGTAGTAGTAGTAAAATATTATTATTACTATTATAATTATTATTATTATTGGTGCCACACAATTTATTGCATAATAATCTAAAACTAAATATGAAAAGTATTTAATCACATAAGGCCGCATAATATATGCTCAACCTGGAATTAAGTTCTCAAATTATTTACTTTTTTTTTTAAATATACTTTTGATTTGTTAAATACATATTGGCAAACATCCTCTTAATGAGCTTAGGCATGCCATTAATTCCTGTTCGATACAAAGAATAAATCCTACAGAAATATATTTGAATAATAAATGGTACATTGGCAATGGTAAAAGATTCTAAATGGTACAACATAACAAACTAGTATGACAAGTATAAGACGGCAACATTGTGCAAACTACATGAATTTATTCCAAAGCTATTCTCCCAATCAAAACCATTAAAACTGGGCTTTCCATTACATAAGAGTATTTTAGCACTACACAAAACTATATCAATAAGCCCTGTAACTATCAGGCAACTCAGAGTGTTTAAAAATTTTAATAAACCTATCCAGGTTAGCATTTTCCACAAATTCTTATGAGGAGAAGATGTAAAATGAGCAAGGCTACAAGTTATTCTCTAATAAAGAAATAACAGATGCCATAAGTAAAGTGCTGACTCAGCTTTAAAGCTCATAAAATTATCATCTCCAAACAGCCACTATCTGACGAAAGAACAACAACAATAAAAAAACGATATCATAATCATGTTGCTGAGGCTTTGTTTGTAGCTCTGAAACCCTGACACACCCTGTGGTGCCCCAAAGCTCCCCAGCGCAGCTGCTCCTTCCTGTGTAAGTGCACTCATGATGTCTGACGAGGGCCAATCAGCTGAGCGGATGATCTCTGTGGCCTAATATTGACTGAGCAAGGTTCAAGCCCAAGCACCCATCCCCATACACTCACACACACACACACACACACACACACACTGCTGAGCACAAAGCCAGATAACATTATCGCTATTCCGAAATCACTCAAAACGCCTTCTGTGTGCAAAACCTGCAGCCTGACGACTCACCTTATGGTCTCTGGTAAAGCTGTGTGTGGCTGATGCTCTCTCACCGTCTCAGAGTGCACGCTAACAAGTGAGGATCACTCAGGGATGAAAGAGTATCCAACCTCCTCTCTCCTCCTGAATACATTAATGCCCCACCTCCACTCTTCTGGACAATAACGTCCCTCCTCCCTTCATCCACGGTCACGCTCCTCCTCTACTCTTCCAAATAGAGCAACACCCTTCCTCCTCCTCCTCCTCCTCTCCTGACATGACCCAATGCCAGCACGTGCCAGATTAATGTACATTAAATCCATTAGAGCTCCATAAAACATTTTAAGTATCAATGATACAGCAGCACTTTTTCTCTGCTCAAATGTATGAGCAGTATGTGCGTACTACAAACTGGCATAAACGTTATAAAACAGCAGTAGCAAAAACAAATAAAGGAAAGAAAAAGTGTATGTGTGCTTTAGAAAGAAGGTGATGGCAAAGGAGGGAGACCATATTTTACCAACATGACGGAGATAGGAGATCTGTATAGATGTGTTGAGTTTGTTATTACAATACAGCTGAGGTTCTTTTTCATATTTATATTCAGAATCCCATTTGATTTCTAGACTTTGTGTGAAATAAGAAGAAACATTTTTTAAGAGTGCATTTAAATTATTCCTGTTCATCCTATTTTCATTTTAAAATGAGAAACTAATGAACGTACATACAACCATTACAACCACTATTAAATATTAAATAACATTTTCATTAGTTTTAGATTTTTGGTCATTTTTACTTTTTTTTTTTACATTTTTACTGGCCTGTGTAGTCTAAAGCTTGTTAATGATTATCAAGACTCTGACATTTGAGCAACTGTGCAAGCGATTAATCAGCAACAATATAATAACTAGAAGTCACACATTCATACCATCTGTGCAGCATTCAATCTGAACCAGAGGCTCGGTTTAAATTTCTCTTATTAGTCAGTCCTCAACTTACAAACATTTGAGTTACGAATTTCTGTAAATACAAACAGACTGTGGTTCTAAATCCGGTTTGATCACAGAAGTAGGTCACATGCATTGTACAAAAAATAGACATTGCAGTGCACCAGATACCAATATTTACAATTATATACAATATTTTCAGTGTGTAAGTGAATGTATAAAATGTCAAAAGTCCATTATATTGTATGTGTGCATGTGTGGGTGCGAGAAAAATGTGTCGGCCTCACCAGTTTCAATGAATAAGTCCGGAAGCGCGATGATAGAAACTGGCTGTCCTGTAAAGCTGCCCTGATGATGAATAATCTTAATTTCAGAAAATCCTCAACAAAACAGTATTGGAGTTCACAGTCCAATACAGTGGAAAACAGTTCTGAAACAAAATGTTGTCTGGGATTCCCCTCATGATCTAAAGGCGSAGAGACAACACCGTTACTTTTGTGAGAGATTAATTTCTTTAGGTGTGTTAGGAAAGGGGAAAGAGATTTAGTTAATTGGATTGGTACGCTTTATATTGTATATTCGTGTCAAAGGTGTATAAGACTCACTTTGTCGAATTTAAGAACAAATCAGACTTACAAACATGCTCCTGGAACAAAACTCGTTCATACGTCGAGGACTACCTGTAGATTTAAAGTCCAAAAATTTATAAACGGTTGGGGGGTAATTCTGCTCAAATATTAATGTTTTGTCATTTGCCATGTAACTTTGCTTAGTCTTATTATTTAATACATTTACACCAGTTTTTAAACTCACACTAGGTGAGAACTAGAGCTGTACCATTTAAATTAATTACGCAATTTATCCGATCTTTCGTTTAATTCTTTAGATCTTTTCTTTTGATCAATGGTACAGTACGATTCACACTTATTACATTGTTTAGTCAAACTTACAAACGTGGTTTGTAATCATTTGGTTGTCTATTGATACAGTAAGTAAAGCGGCATGGTGGCATAGTGGCTAATATTGTGATCAATCATTCCAGTCCTGCCTTTGGGCAAATTGCCCTGAGTGAGTGAGTGAGTGAGTGGGTGAGTGTGTGTGTGTGAGATAAATCAGACAATAAACATGAGAGCTATTGAATCAAATAAAAAATTACAATGTCCAGAAATTTAATCGACAGTCTACCTAGGATTCAGAGCTTTAGTGAGCACCTCATGATATTTCATCATGCCAAATAGAACAGTGGCTCATTTATTAAATCTTTTGCATATCTTCTTCAAAATGTAAATCATCATCTTTCTTTCCATTTCAAGAGACAGATAGTTTCTAACTCCCCATTTTTAATACTGTGCAATGAAGTGTAAATGGTGCTCTGACAGAAATGTTAGGTATTTTATAACGTTAAAAAGCGCACGCAGTACATCTATAAATTATACTCCTTCATTTCACTCCACTAAGTATTTTATCCTGGTTGGAGTCACTGTGAACCCAGAAATTATCCTGGGAACACTAGGCATGAGGCAGGAACACACCCTGTCAAGACAGAGAAACATGCACACACACACACACATTCAAAGCTTTCACCTAAGGGCAATGTAGCACAGCCAATCCACTAGCTTAAAATATTTTTTGAAGGTTGGGTGAAATTCAAGATCCCAAAGGAAACACCCAGAGGCACTCCACACAGAGAGTAACACGAGTTCAGGATCGAACCTGGGACCCTGGAACTAGTGTGCACATTAAATCAACAGATATCTATTTCAGGTTTGTYCTAACACAGGAATGTATTCCAGTGTGGTAGTGTGTATTGGGGTTGAGGATTTTCAAGACTATTCGTTTGCGAAATATGGAAAAGACAAAAGCATAAACAGAAAAACCAGATAATAAATCATCAAACAATATAGAAAGCTACTGTATATTGCTTCTTCTCATGTCTTTGGAAGGGCAAGCTTCCACAAACTCCCTACAGTATTTTTATGATCACTTTCTCTGTCAATGACGCAATGGTAATTGAGTATCTTACACAACACTTATATTCTACTGGTCCAGTTAATACTGAGTATTGTGAGAGTGAAATCAATATGATGATTAATTAAATATTTGACCTCGATTATGATTAATGACATTTTGATCATTTTGTTTATTTTGATCAGTTGCTCAGTCTGTGTTTGAGCTCTCCTCCATGTGGCTTCCATTTTGAAGACTGGATGGGGAGTCACGTGACTAGACATTTGCTAATATGTTTTAAGGGGACAGTGTATGAACACACACATACTGGGCAAGTTTTAAAATCTGAAATCACCGACATGGGCAAGACTACACTGGTTAGAGGTTCTGAATTTTTGACTAGCTTGTTAACTAGCTTTTAACTTGTTAACTAGCAGAATTTTTTGGGGGGTTGGGAATTATTATTCAATACAAGACAAGAAAATCGTTAGCGTTTTGAAAAAAAAGACACTGAGGTTCAGTTACTAACAATGTTGCTGTATGCAAGTAGTACTGAAAAAAGTGATTATAATGATGTTTTATCACATGGTTGTGCTCTTTTTTATTGAATTTACTTCTCATCTCTACTGTCCGCCATGTTGTGAAACCAGTGGTAAGGTATCTCATATCTAACCACTGATATTTGAAGATTTTGGGACAGAGGCAAATCAGTTAGAGCTGAAAATCTTGACGCTACCAGTAAATCAAAAAAAGGTTCAGACTACTCTCTCCATTCGGACAAGTTAACTCCTAGTCGGCAGACCAGCCCTCAGGTGGTCTGCAGAAACTATATTACTAATTATTTTTCTATAAGGACTTAACGCAGCATGGTGGCTTAGTGGTTAGCACTGTGGCCTTGCACTACCAGGGTCTGGGTTCAATTCTTGCCTCAGGCCCATGAGTGGAGATTGCATGTTCTTCCTTGCATGCTTAGTGAGTTTCCTTTCAGTACTTCGGTTTCCTCCCACAGTCCAAAGACATGCAAATTAGGCTAATTGCCGTTCCCAAATTGTCAGTAGCGTGTGAATACATGTGTGATTGTTGCCCAGGTTTCTACCATGGTCGTAAAATGGGAATAAATACAGTGGTCATCACCTCTGACCTCCACTAGTCTCTAGTTGAATTATAGAGGTTCCTAGATGGATGAATGGATGAGGTCTTAAGTAAATCTGTCCTGACGGTTTATTATTAGATGGCTTTAATGGGTCCTGAAAATTTCTCCAACAGGTCTCTTGTCCTGATGACGTCTCCAACAGGTATTTAGTTCCAAAGTTCCAAAGACGTCCTACAGTCCTACCTGTGATCACTTGGATATTAGCGACGAGTTTCTCTCATTTCTTTTTTTCCCCTGTAACTTTTCACGGCTCCTGCAAGTCTGATCTGTCTGTAGTTTGGGACATTGGACAGAGAATCAGAATGTTCCTTAAATAAATATAACCCTTCAGCTAAATTAAGCATGTTAGGAACAGAACATGGATGCTGAGGATGTGTTTCCGTGCTGTGTCACCACACACTTCCTCTTAATGTTATAGAATTTAAAGCATATAGCAGTTAAAGACATAGTGATAAATCAGGGTGCAAATCCACATTATGACTATATAATATCAACCATGCTGACTATACATTCAGGCTGAACAGTTCAATGAAAATTCCAGAAACATCCATTTAACTCCTACATACTGTCAGTGTGGAAAGCGCGAGCCCTGCGGTCAGTAGTCACGTGATGACGTGTGACTCCGATTTTTTTTTATTTTTTTTTTATTCTTATTCTAAGCTGCACCGTTGTCTCTAACGGTTAAAGCCGGTGCTTTTAAATTAAAAGCTATTTATAAAACCGTTTCACCTCTGCTTGCTGTCAAACCCGTTAACAACAGTCGAGCAAAAAAAAAATAAATCTACAGCTGCCCAGGGCTTGTAACGTTTTCACAAGCGACGATATTTTGCGGTCAACTTATTTTCTACTTACCGAAGTTACACTAATGAAGCCCGGAGTAAGTGCACGGCTTCTGTCCCGCAGTCTTCAGCGTGTTCCGCCTGTATGCCTACATAAGCACAGCCATTTTGTACAGCAGGGTGGTCTTATTAAAGCCTCTGTCAAAAACAAACTACTTTACTTGACAGTGTATGTAAACAGTACGCACCGAGAGCACCACGCCGGCGTTAACGCTATATCAGCATTATACTACTTAGTACGCTAGTATGTACGTTAGACAGTGGGCGGGGCTTAAATTGGATTCCGTGAGTCCCCGCCCACTCAAGGCAGGAGTTCAGTGCTCTAGTTTGCATGATCCAAATTTGAGGGCAAAAAAAAAAGGGGTGTAAAATAGCTTTGTGTATTATATACATTGCTAGCTGAAGTAGGAAAGAGTTGTAGAACTTGTTTTTTTTTTTTTAATAAGCTGATCAACTTGAATGTAATTAGCTCTATTATTATTATTGTTATTATTATTATTATTTCAGGTTACAGTACATACTGTACAGTACATGTCTGTCTGTCTGTATGGTAAAAACCTCTGTCTAACTTATTAATACAAAGAAATACAATTGTGTAAGGTATCTCACATTTTGTTTACGCTAAGGTGTAATTCTTTTGTCGTGAGCAAAAAAAAATTTAAAAAGTAGATCGGATGAAGATGAAGTTTTCTCTTAAAACAACTCTAGCGCTTTACAATTTACTTCATACCACTTCTGCGCTGTTATTTCACTATTTCGCTGAACTAATCTCAATCTCAATACTCCGTTTATCTTTTCTAATTCCATATCTATATGTATTGGTGCAAGTGTTTGTTTACATTGTAGATTATTAGCAGCTTGTTTAAAAGTAGATTATTAAATTTGCAGCATAACTGTTTATAACATCGATTTTACTCAACGTTTGAATTTCACTTACTGTGCAGGTTAATCTCCAGGCAGATATCAAAGTATTGCAAAAGTTTTATTCAGTTCTGTCCAGGCAGTTTTGCATGACGCGGTGACAAAATCTAGCTGGACAGACATACAATATAGACAGAACATTTTCTGAGACTGGTTTCATACATTGGATGGCCTGAGACGGGCCATAGTATACCACAAGTATATAGTCGAAAAAGACAAAACCTACAGACAAAACCTTTTATTCTTTTATTTATGTAGATATGTATAAAGCTATTCGGCCAAACTTTTTAATTACTGAATTCATGTGTATCCCTAGTGAAGGGCAATCTCAATGCTTTAGCATACCAAGAGATCTGGGACAATGCTATCCTTTGAACTCTGTGATAACATTAATCTCCTTGCATTACAAGACACTTTGTCAACAAGAACTGGCCCTTGAGAATCCCAGAAAACTGTTCAGTAAGCATCAATTTTCCAGCTGTTGGTTGACTTTTGACCTTTTCCTTGCTTGGCGATTGAGGATGTTTCCATCCCATATTCTCAGGCTCACAGTGATGAATCTGATGTAGTATAAACAGATGGCCCAAAGTTCTGGATCCATAGGCATTTTTCCTTATATGAAATTTTATATTTACAAACCAAAGATGTCCTTAAAAACTAAAAAGAAGAGAATGAGACCTAATATGACTTTTTTTTCCTTAGGGGTCATCTGAAATCAGCAGTCTAACAGAATCATCTCTGCATGAAACAACATCAGTTCTGAGACATCGTTCTTGTCAATTTGAGCATTTGGCCCGCTTTGTATCATCATAATATTCCCTTTTTGTTACTAGTAATAATGAATACTCTTTGCAACCTGACATACTGTACTATTCAGTACTGTAATAGTACAGTATGTCAGGTTGCAAAGATCCAGCTGGTGATGGAATCAAAAAGACGCCTGCAGTACTCGGATGTCACTCGTTCAATCCATATCCGCTTGATCGCTTCCTTCATATCATACACATATATTCACAATTTTCTCGAGAATTCCTGAAAACTCCTGCCACATATTCGGTCCATCCATTAACTAAACCAGCTGAAGCTAATGAGCACAGCGCTACAGCCAGACATCATCTGTTCTATACAAACTGTGAATTATTTAATATTAAAAATAAGCATCTCTTCACTAGGGAGCACATTCATAAACATTTTAATCATCCAGTGAAATCAGCAGCTCACCGTCCATCACACAAGACAAACAATACAGGATGAAGCGGCACAGCCAWGAAACAAACAAACAAAAAAAAATCCGAGATTTGTTAGAATGTTACAATTATTTCTTTAAAATATAATCTGAATGAGGTAAAAATCACAGTGTTTAGAAAAAGTGAGAAAAACAATCTCAGAATTTATATCAGCCAGAATAAAAACAAACAAACAAACAAACAAAAAACAACAGTAATAACATTACTTCATGATATTTGAATTTACCCAGAAAAAAAGGCTGAGAAAATCCCACAAAGGCAAATATTGTTTAATCTCCATCTGATGTTAACGAGCATGAAAATAATAATATTAGGAACCACATTAGGAATCTTTTGGCTTCGCAGAAACAAAAAATACAAAGAATAAAAAACAGCCTACTGTTAAACTGCATTGTGGATTGTGAGCAACAAAGCAACCAAGCAAATCTCTCACGTCTATCATATATTGGCTGACAACTTTGGACACGGCTTTGATGGATCAATAAAATCACCTGGTTGCGTTACTGGCTAAATCTTGCAATTTTTGGTCTCGGAATGATTTTTGTGAACATCTTGCTTTTTTTGGAAATTTTTTTTTTTTAGATCTACACATAAACTTACATCTGTTGATTTCATTTTACTTGATTTATAAAAAGCCATGGAACTGATCACACAACCAGGCCACACTAAACCCATATAACTGGATCAAATCTGTCTTGGTGACAATGCGTAATCCTTGTGTGAATGAAATAATATGTACTGTATACACATACGCATAGTATCGTATATAATAAATATGACAATACTAAACAATATGAACAAGCTGTGGATTAAAGAAGGAGAAGTAGTACAGTAGCATATTCTTCCTTTCATGATGCATCAAAATTCCAGTGAACGATGACCGTATGAAATTCCACCAGCAGAATAAAGCTGTCCTACATGATGAGACTACTAACATGGACCTGAGGACAACTGAGGACATCCGGCTGACAAAAAGCTGAAAGACTCGACAAATACAAATGGTCAATATTTACACCAGGCAAGTGCATTCACACACATTCAGACACTGACGATGTCATGGTCTGCTTTTAAAAGGCTTGTAAAGCATTGTAAATGGCATCTTACATCTCAAATAATTTTCCCCTTACATTTCAACGAGTATCGGAAAAAACTCTGGTTTATAAATAGATTTTTTTAAAAAGCCCTCCTACATTGGAATAAAAAGCAAAGAGAAGAACAGCTCTCTGTATCTTTAAAACATCATTTTATTTTACAAGACCAATGTATTCACTCTAATTACTCTAGTGCAAAATCTCCCACTCTGTTGCACAATGTACTGTATGAACACAGTGAGTGTGTGGGTTTTTCACGCAGTGGTTTGGCACTTTGGAGTTTTGCATTGATGTGCTGGTTATGTGGTTGGAACACTTGTGTTGCTCAAACAAAATCTGTTTGTGGCCTTCAGGTAGTTGTACGTCAGTGCTAAAGAAGTTACTGTCCAAAAAAAAGGAAAAAGAAAAAAGAAAAAGGCATAATCGACTATTTTCTTTATGGCCTTGCATGTGCTAACAGAACTGCAGTCCAACACAACGAGGAAAAAGAGAACAAAAATGAACACCAGTTATTATGAGAAAACATCATATGTAGCATTATTACATGAAAAACTAATTAGTCTAGAAACCATTTAATTTCTCCAAGCCTTGTTACTACATTATATTGTAAGAAAAGCATGATACTGGAAACCTAGCAGTTAGGGGTATTCCTAACATATTTATACCATAATTGCAAAATAGTTTTTTTTTCCCCATAATAAACAGCTGCTTTTTATATCTTATTATACTGGAGATGTTTTCGAATAAGAATGAAAAGTTCTCGTTGGTTTTTAGTACATTGCCTGGCCTGGTCAAATAAGCAAAGGAAACAATTAAAAAGAATGTGAGACAACGAGAATTGGGTTAAGATCCGTGCAACATAGGGAAAACATGTCAATTGTGTAGAAGAAAAAAAACATTGTGGAAGAAAAAGAAAAAAGTACAGTATGAGCATTTCCACATGCACAAAGCAACGAGAACTCACAGGATTGGGACTAAACAGCTGTGTGGCCGTAAGAAAACAATCATTATTAAGACTAAACAGAAAAAAAGACTTCATTTTTAGGCAGGATAAAGATTAGACTTTGCAGCAATGAGTCATGTGGTCTGATGAGTTGACAGACCCTAAGGTGGCCACTGTACAAGCCTCTGGAGGCAGTGTTTTGATCTGGGGTTGCTTTAGTTGGTCAGGGCTAGGCTCTACCATGTTATGTTACAATAAAACAAGCTGATGACCTAAAGTTCTTGTTATCCCATCAGGGCAGTTGATCCTAAGAGCATGAAGAATCATTTTCCCACATGACCTGGTCACCACATTGTGTGCTATAATTAATCTAAGCTACATTGATTGAATGAAATATTAGTGTGTGAATGTTTTGGGTTTTTTTTTTTTTTTTTTTTTTATTTTCATGGCAAAGAGGGAATGCAAATTATTTGATCACTCTTCATAACATTCTGGAGGAACTTTTTTTTTTTTTTTTGGACAGGAAGTGTAGTAACATGATGCTTTTCTTTTATAATAACAAAATGCTTTTCTCATAATAACATCATGTTTATTCATCAGAACAAGATGCTTTTCTCATGATGGTTTGATGATGATTTGTGCATATTCTCTCTATAGTTGTGTCTTTAAATGCATCGTTCATCCTTTTTCTTTCTGTTGTAATGTTGGTTCTTTCCTCATTGTAAATGCTTATGATATAATTTTCGTAACTCAAACACTATCTAACACCCTTTTGCTAACACTCCTGCTTTTTCCTCACTCCTTCTCCTGTAACGCATTCGAACACCCTTCCGGTAAAACTAAACACTTGTTGAGTACAGTACCAAATATCCTTTCCACCTCACCACTACCCCAGGTCAGACAGGTCTAAACTGCTGTAGACCACTGTTGAACAGTAAACATAAAGTAAAATGTGATGTCTTTTGTACATGCAGCTGTAGAAAAATGGAATACAAATCTTGATATAACAAAACACGTACTGTAAAAGATGTCTGGTCCTAGCAAATACACCACAATACACGCTCAGTGTGCTTCCTGCGACGTCAGATGTTAATGTAATGAACGAGACACTAAAAGCTTCTAAACTGAATTCTCCTTGAAGAAATCGAGAGCGAAATGTGAAACGGAAAGCCCTTAAACAAAACCAGTAACGAGAAATGAGAATATTTTATTAAGAAGTTACCCCTTGTTCCAAATAAAGCTTGCTTCTCCCTAAGACAGCAGCAGATATGAATCAAACAACAACAAGATCCTATAAAGAAGTGATAACCGCCTAAAACAGGAACCAAAGGCCTATAAGAGATTGGCATTAAACAAACAACTTTATCAAAACCTCACACTAAAAAAAGAAAAAAAGAACAAGAAAAAAATAAAGAAGGTATATTGTTGAATACGTGATAGTTAAAAAAAAAAAAACCCTCTAAATACTGCAGATTGTTCCTTCCTCAAATGATCCCTATGCCAGTCGCCTGAGCACTGAACAGTAAATAGAGGGTTTTTAAGGCAACTTGTATTTGTTAAGCTCCATTAAGATCCAATCGATTCCTCTTGTTAGCAAAATCACTGCCACCAATTAAAGCCTCGAACTGGTCAAGACAAACTGAAGGATGTTCCCCAATCGCATACTGAAGCACGTTCTGCGTCAGTGCCGTTCCCCAAGGGTAATCAAACTCAGTTGTCTATCCTTGTTTATGATTTTAGTAACGTCCCTGTCGGGTTAGGTTGGAGGGACAGAAAAGAGCCGCTCTAGGTTCGTCAGTCTTGATGGGCGTTTTCCACAGTTCCGCGTGTAAGAGTTGGAGAGACGTGCATCTTCAGGACGTTTTCTGCTTCTGGTTGCAGTTGCTGTCTGTGCCGGAGAAGTCGCCCGCTGGCTCTGCTGACTGTTTCCGGTTTTCCTGAAGTTTCTGACGTGATGATCTACGCTTCACGGGTAGCACTAGGACCAGCAGCACGCAAACCACGTGCAGACAGTAGTAACATGACCTAAGGGAGAGACAGAGAGAGAGAGTTAGATGTTACTGTACCACACCATGCTATTTATACATAACATTTCATAGCAGGAAGATTAAAAATTTGGTACAATTTTTAAAGATGGAGTTACAGTCGCAAGTAAAATGTGACAACAGCTATGACAACTCATACCGCTTAGTTTGTGGCTACACAGTTTTTAAAAATAATACAAGTGTACAGTTCTATTTATTTATTAAAATTAAGCAACTCATGGGTTCTTATAGTATAATACCAACAGTGTCCACAAGCTTCATATCTGACTGCATGTACTACAGTATATACCGTGTCCTTAGTCACATGACAAACTCTACTCTGAACCGATCAGACACGTCTCTACACATCTGCATTCTTCTCTGTCCAGTCATCTTAAAGATCATGCTGTTCCTGATTGGCTTTTTTAAAGTCTACTATCAAATCAGACCATAAATAAAGACCATCATAAAGCGTTAATTGAATAAAGAAAGCCTTCCATTCTGACTGCTCTCTTGCTCATTCTCACTCACTCTCATCACTCTCGTTCTCTCTCACATGGTCTTGCTCTCTCTTAATCTCTTGCTTACAGTACTCGCTCTTCCCCTCTCGCTTGCTCGGACTCACTCTTAGCTCACTATCTCACTCTTATCTGACTCTCTTGCATGCATGCTCACTCTTGAATGCTCAGTCTCGCGCTCTCTCCTAACCACCCTCACTTACTCTGTCTATCGTTTTCTCTCCGTCTCTTGCTTTATTGCTCTCTCTCTCTCTCTCTGGTTAAAATAAAAAAAAAAAAACAGAGGATGTGTTGAAAAAGCTGAGCTGATTCATGTTTAGAAACTGAAGTCTGGTGAAACACTTTGTGAATTGCCTCCTTCTAAGGTTTGAAATTAAAATGAACACACAAAATTGGTATGTAGCGCATTAAAAAACATACCTAAAATACTCCACACCCTTTTTTTTTTTTTTTTATCAATCTTTTCCCCACCACACTGCACTTTCAGGTCTCCATGTTCCTGGCTGGCTTCCCATACCTTTCAAATCAACCTGCTCTACAATCAATCATCAATCTTTGGGTTGCCTCTTCTTTTTTTAATAAGAGTTGTTTATAACCTTTCTGGGACAAAATTTAACAGCACTACAAATTACAACCATAGATTTCCTTTAGCTCGATATGGGCCATTAAACCAGCTCTTTCCTTGAACCCTAGCACTAAAACCATAGAATTAATGGTGTTACTGTGGTAGACAGAAACCAACCATGATCTCCTTTTCACCTCTGTCATTATTAATTTCCCTCTCAAGCCATCTTGGTTTTCTTGCATTGGTTCTGTTGTTCAGTAACACTGTACTCACCAGTAGAACGTCAGTGAAGGTCCCACTGCTAACACTACGAAAGGTACAACTGTGTAGCATATACCGATCTGCGTGCTGGCCCACGTGATCACGTCGTAGATGAGCTTGTGCGTGGAGGAACCCTGGAAGTGCTCCCTTACATTGTGTCTTACCTGAAGCAAGAAGATTGAAGACATGTTTAAGACTATGTTAAGACTAGGTCTGTCTCATCAGTATTTTATAAGTAAGCTTAGTTTGACTTTTCACAAAAATGAAATGAATAATGGATCACTGCTGTTTGGGAATAACAAACAGATGATATGTTGCCTTTTTAGAGAGTTAAAAGGCTCGGAGCTTCTCCACTACAAATTATATTGATGCAACATGACATTTAAAAGCCTTTTGCTGCCGTTTGTCTGACACAGAAAGATACCTCAGTGAGATCCATTAATGCAGTTATCGTCAAACGAAACACTGAAGCTGCTTTGGGTATCAAGGCTTTATGTTTTTCCTTATAATAAAGTTAAAACACAGCAACACACTACAGTATATTGTCAAAAGTATTTGCTCGTCTGCCTAAACATGCATATGCACTTGACTAACATCCGATTCTTAATCCACATGGGTTAATATGATTAATATGATGAGGATGTTTTTCGGGAAATTGAAACTGGGCTCGGCCATTTACTTCAAATGAAAGGAACTGTTCAGTATGTCAAGACATTTTGCACAATTTTACACTCCTAACTTTGTGGGAACAGTTTGGGGATGACCTCTTCCTGTTCATGTTATCATGTTGTTACTGAGAACCCAAAAAGCCTTCTGTCTTGACGACTTCCTGCCTGTAACGATTAAAAAACCCTGACATTGGATACTCCTTCCAAAGAAAAGTTCACGAGATCACCAAACATATATGTTCCTGTGAAAGCACATTCATATAAACCTGTGAAGTCAGGACTACTGCCTAGAGGAGAAATCTAATCAATCATTTCTAACCTATCAAAATGGGAAATTCATCCGTGCTTTTGCATAAAAAGTAAGTAATAAACCTTGTCTCTACTAATCAACTCTAGAGTACTTACTGCCCGGGCTGCCAGAGTCACGGCGATGCCCGTGAGGAAGGTGAGGTAGTATCCTGGGTACACTCCGTGCCACACGGCAGACAGCAGGAAGGTAGCTACTGTCGGATTGTACGGACAGCGCTCATAACAAACTCTGGAGCCGGGAAATGAACAATATAGTGTGAGGGCCACCACACAACCTGAAGGCAGTAACAGAGTATTTACAATCACAGAGATTTACCTTTTAAGCCACTGTGCTGTCTGAATGTTCCAGTTGTCGATGAATGTCTTGAAGCTTGTTGCAAACTGCAGGTGGGGGGAGGGGTGGGAGATGGGGAAGCAAAAATGCATAGTTCCTGCTTAGAGACAGAAAGAAAGACAGTGTAATGGACATGCACTTGACCTCCTCATACCGTACCTCTATTTCCAGTATTCTCAAGTTTGAGATCAGGTCCCATCTTGGAGTGCCGTCTTTGTGGTAGCCATTGAAGCCAAAACCAGCAGCATTGTTTATCGCATCAGCTAAAAAAAAACAACACGGCAAAAGAAAATAAATCACTCAAAAACAGAACATTTTAATTATATTATATAAGACTATACATGTAGACTGTACATTAGAGATATTTGTAATAATACAAGAGTAATAGAACACATCGAGATGTTCCGTTTGTTTGTGCATGCATCACGTGAAAACTACTGGACTAATCTGAATGGGTTAGGTCAGTAAACTAGGAATTTTGCCAGATGGGTTTTCACGTCTATTTGGCCGAGCTTGAGATAACATATAGGCTTTGTCTCATCGCAATTAGCCTAAGAGAAGAGAAGATGTACTAATTTGAAACTGAAATGGAAAACCATCTTTTATCCAAAAAAAAAAAAAACCCTGAAAAAGCATTAGTTCATTTCAAAATTCAACAGATGGCGGTGTAAATTCTTTAAATACATGCTTATGAGTGTGCAATTGAAATCTATTCAATAAAGTGATCGCACACCTTCATTCTACGCACTGCATTTGTTTAAAACTCGTTCATGAGAGTGCAATTAAATTCCACGTGAACGAAGACTCGGCCACGTCTAGTACTAAACATCTCTGTAAAATGTTATACATATTTATAACATGGTGCTGTTAACTTCTCAAATCTGATTGGTTGGAAGGTGCGGATTCATTATTTACACGACAGACTTATAGTAATGCATTTATTCGAACATGATATTGTTTCTCATTCAGAGGAACCAATCAGATTATTTTCATAACGTTATGTCGGGAAGTGTAGACAAAATTCAGTGTTATTTAACAAATGATAACATTTGATTGTTGATACTTTTTTTTCTGCCATGTCTATGGGGTATTAAGTGTAACTTTGTTTAATCCTTTTCTATACCAGCAGTTTTTTTTCCCCCTCATCATTTTCATTAATTCCTTACACTGTACTCTAATACAACATGCACATGTAGTTCCCTTTCTGGACACAAGAGGGTAGCAGCACATCAACATAACTAGGAATACAAGCAATGAAAAACAACCACTACTTTGAGAATACTGAGCAAAAGCTGCTTCACTCACCCAGTGTCCATATGAAGTAGTACTTGGGCCGTAGGCTGAGCATGGACAGGTAGAGGTAGAGGATGCGCAGGTAGATGGGCTGGGTGTTGATGTATGGGTCCTCAATGATGCGCTCCACAGGACATATGCGGTAGAAGGTTAGGTAGACCAGAAGGCAAATAGCGCAGGTGCTCAGCTTGATCAGCACSTCTCTCTGAAATGACACGTAGCCACTGATCACCTGAACCCAAACGTCCCATCAATAAAATAAAACCTTAGTCACAATAATTAATTCTAAAGATCTCACATGCTCAGTCTCCCCAATATGTTGGGTAAAGGATGCAAGTTCTTGGTTGTTGTGAAATTACACTAATTGAATCTGTATGCTGATGTGAAAGACGAGACAGAACACATCCAACAAGGAATTATGACTGAGCTGTAAATCTTTGCTTAATTAATTCATTTCACGTGTGTATACCTTTGAATAGAGGTCAAAGCTTACCAAGGCTTTTGCTCACACTACATCTGAATAACAAAAAACACTAACTAATAATTACACTTATTTTACCACAGCATATGTAAATGGTTAAAAAGCCTTGACAGAAGCGTACACAAACTCGAATGAGAACTGATCTAAAATATTATTGCTTCTTTAGTAAAAATTGTATACAGCATACACTGGATGATTTGCCTGACAGACGGTTTAGTGCTAATTTTGTCAGCTATTTTCAATTTTAGTCTTAGTCCCGTTATAAAAGTCCCTGTTATATTTAGTCAATCTTATCCTGTTTTTGTTTAGTCAAATTTTAGTAGACTAAAAGTCTGGACATTTTAGAGTAGTTTTAGTCAATAAAAACGTAACATTTTAGCAATAAGATTATGATTAATTAACCCTACAGTTTAGCCAAAACCATGTTTTAAAGGGTTTTCACAAAATAATTATCTTAACATTTAAAATGTATGTTTTTATCTGATGTTTTCAGCTAATTATATTTATATCTAACCATCACAACAACTGCTGAATGTTCTTTTTTTTTTTTTTTTTAATGAATTTACACACTTGGACTGTTGTAGGGATAGCTCCTATGGGTCACAATCATTTGCTAACCTATTAGCTCAATGTGTTTGGCAACGGTTTAAATTATTTTATTTTTTTTAACTATAAAAAATAATTACTGTATGTTATTATACTCCATTTTATTTATGTTAACATGTGGTGACATAATTACCACAAAGAGACTACCWTGAGATTTTTATGGTTTGTGGTATTTTTCCCAGTAATTGCGTGCCCACACTGTTTCCTCTCTGATATCACTACACATCAGCTGTTTTTCAATTTTCAATATGAAGAAAATGTGCCCAAATATTGGCTCTTCTCTTTGGCCTGAGTAATACTGCTGTGATGATGAAGAGTTGAAGATGACCGAGCTTGGGCGCAATTATATATTGACAAAAATAAAGACAGATGTTTTATGAGTTATTCTTTAAGCCACATTTTAGTCCCGTCATCAACAATATTGCATGCTGATTTCGTCACTGTTTATTGATATCCGTGACATCTCGTCATCGTCTCGTCAAAAGGTTGTCAACGGATATTTTTGGTGCTCATTTTCATTGACGAAATTAACATTGATGAACAGATTTTCGACTGTCAGCACATTCATTGTCGTTTTACGTTTCCTTGTCATGGACACTCGTGTTAAGAGCAAGCTTTGTGCCTCCCAGACAAATTAGTGACGCACAGCTGTCAATCGGTCATAAATGAAATTTGTAATCAACGACCTATTCCTGTGGTGCAAGAGGAATAAAACACTTCAAAACGTGCTGTTACTTGATATGATAACGGTCAAGTCAAACTAGGCCTTATGCCAATTTCTCCTAAAGGAAGGGGTAAAACCTATTCACTTTTATAGAAGACTTCATGAACGGTACAGTGATGAGACTCTTAGCGGCAGTAAAAAATTTGAATGGTGCAAACATTTTCGCAAATGGCATTTCTAGCTGAGATGGCTCGGAGCCAAATTCAGCAAGGGGGGGGGGGGGGAGAGACACCTGTTCCTTGAGAAAACAAATGCCTTAAGCCATTTCCACATGTTCAGGAGTTCCTTGAAGGCGAGCGTTTCAGATGTAAAGCTGGCAGTCTGATYGCGGCTCAGGCACACTGCTGAGGCGCACTGAAAAAACTTACACCTTAATGGTATACAAACACTAATGAACCCTGAGATATGTGCATTAGGGGATTATACAGAGAAATAAAGATCGCTCATAAATGTGTTCTGCACGATCAAAAGTCCCAGCCCGACTCGAAGAGCCCTTGGAGTTTGTTTCAGTAATGATAACAGAAAGTCTAGTCTATAAAAAGCTCTAGAGTCTCCTAAAATACCGCACACAGGGTAGGTTCGTATTTATTTATCTGATAAGCCGGATGAGCTTGTGCAATCTGCTTAAGGAAAGGAAAATAAGTGAATACCGAATAGATACATATTCATATTAACATTGAAAAAAGGTTCTATCTTCTGAAATATCTTCGTTGTACTCAGTATATATCCAGCACCTTAGTCTTTACATATCACAGACAGAGCACCAAAGCACCGTCAATAGGTGCAGCAAAGGGATTCAGATGTTATTGGCTGATTTTGTACAGAGATGTGCTTAGCTGATAATGCTTGAAGATCTAAGGATACAGGACATATGGCTACAGGCTCTTATTAGAGATAAGGGGACTTGTGAGAGCGTCCTGATAAGGGGACCTGGTGCGTCCTGATCTGAGATAATCTTTTCCTACACTGCAGGTATGCTTTGTTTTGTGGCTTTACTGAGAACAACTATATTCTTCTGATCCAAAAATTCTCTCAGTGAAAAACTAGCAAAATCTGCCCAGAGGCAGCGAGGTGGGGAATTTTATGCCTGGAGGGAAAGATATAAATATTTCCACTACTGTACAGTACATGACAACTTGTTCATATCTACAGCAGGCAAAAGGTGGCCCGTATCCAAATGATTGACCAAATATCGATTTTAGACCGTTCACAGTATGCTTTCAACGTGACTGATATCTAACACTAGTCGTAATCTGAGATACATCTACAAAGAAACACAAAAAGCTACATTTACATGGACAACATTTCTTCAATCCGATTAAAATAATTCATATTATAAAAGCCACTAACTGTTATCATGAACACAACAGAAAACAACTTTTTATTATTTTAAAAAAATAAAATAATAAAAATTTGGAACCCCCCCCCCAATGCTTCTGCATTATGATTATGATTGGTTAGATTCTTTACCACATATGAAATGGAGAGCCAATCGGCCACCCTTCCTCAACCAAAGAGCCAATGGATGAAAGTCTATTTCATATATTGAATATATAAGGAAAATGGAGCAATAAATTGTCTGTCGGTTCGATTCCGATTCCATGTCATAGCCACCAGGGGGAGCTAGACAACTAACAGGGAGGTTTACCTTTGGTGATGGCTCGCTCTGCTTGAATTTGCCATTCTCCTTGCCGTTTGACTCGACATGCTTGTTCTGGTAGCCTGTGCCCTCGATGAAGGCCGTGTAGTCGTTGTAGGAGCATGTGGGACCAGCAAGGATGCCCAAGAAGTTACAATTATAACTCAAATACTCTAGAAGACTTGGCATTTTCCTGCAGCACAGAAAGACAGAAAGAGCATGACCAAGTACTCCAACTCAAGTAGGGTGGTCATCAGTAATTAGGAAAACAAAAAATTAAACCAACATTGTTTGTGTCTCATGTAGAGGAGGCTGCAACAAGTAATATTGACTGGCTGCATGTCATTATGATAAAATGAACATTATTCCCAACGTTAGTAGTTTATGTGCAATGTTTGTGGGGTTTTTTTCCTTTCATTTGGGTACCTTCACAGTCATGTCTATCATGGCCAAGTCTTGGAGGCTGACTAGAATGACCTTTCCTTATGTTATGAGTCCTACAACTGTCCATTGTCAGCGCGGTTCTAAGTAGAGCCCCTGTTATATCCGTTCCACGACTTCCACCTTTGTTCCTTTCATCCCTTGCTCCAGAGCACATCAGGAACATGTTGTTGCTTGGCAACCATGCTCCAGTCCCTAATGTAGAAATAGGAAGCCTCGGCCACCGCTATCTGACTCAGATTCCGGAGGCAGTTGGGCAAAATACGCCTGCGACTCCTGCCTGGAAGAGTGACGGCTCTTGCTCCGTGGAGGAAGGGATTATTGGTATAGAGCTGGCTAAGATGCATTTTAATACATACATATGCATCATAATTGTGTTATGTTGCCAATTACTGAGACTGACCTGAACCGAACCCAACTTAACAGGAGAGTGAAAGGCAACAGGATAACGTAAGGGTGAGTCAGCGTGAGAAGCAGGTCTGGGCGAATGATTAATGGTTGGTGAAATGGCAGAAAGGCTTAAACAAGTATAAGTAGACTATCCCGTCCCAGATACAAACATACCTTTCCCACATACCTGACTGCGAGGTACTTTTGAGTAGGCCTGAGATGCTCCTCCTTCTTTACTAGACCTGTAAACACACACACACACATTTTTCTTACTGTGCACATTCCCCTTACAATAGTGAGTGCTGCTAATTAAGGATATGTATACCCCTACTGTAAATCGTACCCTGACCATAAAAGGAAAATCATAATTCCTTCAAATAGCTCACACATGAGACTCGCAAATCCCTCCGTTTGATTCCCCTGTGATTCTCATCAATCTGCTGTTAATTCTATCATGAGGATGCGCTTTAGTGCACAAGCTGTAAATCTGCCAAAATTAGCACGTCACTCGGACATCCATCAAAGCCTTTAGCCAAAGCTTGAAAGGCGGYTAAGAAATGGCTCTGTCACTCTTAAGCTGTTAAATGGGGTGTACAGCAGGAGAAGATTCCCATGAAGTGTCAGTAGGGGTGCTGCCGCTGCCAATTAAGTCCTTTTTGTTATTTGAATCAGAAAGAACGCTACCGTATTAAAGAAAAACTATTCCAGACATTCGACCTTGCTGTGACCTCGACTTGGCTTGGCTCAATTTCAAAATCTAGTGATTTCTTGATGTTTATTGCTTGCTTGCAATAAGTGCAATCAATATAAAGCAGCTGTAACTTGTCTTCTTGGTGTTTACTGACGGTTAACATCTGTGACGCTGCATTCTGGTCTTAATCTGCCTCATCTTCCTTTCAGTTTAAATCCTCTATTTTAGTCCCGTCGCCTCTAAGAAACCCATTGAATACTTTCTTCCTTGTCCTCTTTCTCAATTTTCTAAAATACCTTTCAGTCATCTATAATTTGAAGTTCCAAAAAATAAAAATAAAAAAATACTGGTCTGCTACCAAAAGTGCCATTTTCAAAGCAGTTTAACACCTCTAGATGTAAATATCAAGAGAATAGATAACAGCAGAACTGGTCTTGCTGTTCCAATACTTTCAGAAATTAACATTTGTTGTGGTCACCTGACCTACTAATGATCGAGCACAACACTGTATGTGCACCCGCACGATTTTAGTAGAAACACACATCAGTTTGTAATAAAACGAGGTGTGGAGCATGCTTGGAATTTTTAAATCTGTCATTCATGCATGCATCATGAAAACACTTAAGCAATCAAATCATTAAAGATGGACACTAACATCTGCAAAAAATAAATAAATTATAACAAAATAAAAAAACCCTTCGAGGAAGACGCCGATATGATGCGAGTGACGTGAAGGCCAGCATGATGGGTAAAGCCAAGAACAACTGCAAAATGAATTCGGAATGCTATCGCTATATTTCTCACAAACATCTCGCCATCTCAAGCATGGCAAAGGAACCTGAGCCTGTTCCTGATTCTATGAAAAATCAAACATGGATAAGCTGAAACGATGACACGGATGTCAAGGTACGCTGTAATCGGACTGGGGAAAGCATCTTCTGTCCAATGCATAGCAATATGGCTTTTTGAAGCTGTAAGCAATCTCTTGTATGAATAACATGTTGTTTATTCCTACCCGCACATCACACACATGCGAGGCTTCCAGATGAATGTACCGAGATGTCTAATTAGGTACGATGTGACCTTACAGTTATATTCGACATCAGATTCTAAGCAGACTGAGCAGATTTATATCTTCAGCCAAGATGGTTTTTGAAAAAGAAAAGGAGAAGATGAACATACTGAAACTGGCACTCACCATCATGGATCTCAAACGCCAGACTGGTGATCTTCTGTGTGATTACCATCATAGGCCTTGAGTGAGAGAAAAGAGAAAGAGAGAGAAAGAAAAAAAAAAAAGTGGCGAGTATGAATACAAAATATTCAGCTATGCCGACTTTCACTTGCAAAAACATTAGGAACATTGCGACTTGATGTTAGTAGTCTCGAGGGGCGGTGTGTAATAATTAGCAGTGCAAAGGGAACTGTACTTCGGCCAGAGTTAATTACAATTATTTTGATGTGTTGTCTCTGTTGTACTAACAGACGCGCTATTGCCCATTACTTATAATGTGACGCCTTTCATTATCAGAACTCACGGTGAGCATAAGTACTGGAACATATTACTATGTACATAGTACTATGCGTACTGATGGGAATCAACAGGGATCTCCTGATACGATATCATCACGATACTTAGGTGCCAATTCGATTTGTATTGTGGACTGAGAGGGCTGGGGACTGAGGACCCCTCCTGGCAGAACATCCAGAATGATTTCCAACCTTAAGCAAACTTATCCGTGTCATAGATGGACAGCTTAATGTAAAAATAAATAAATAAATAAAAAAATTGGTGTGAATCATTATAATTTCAGTTTCTGATTAAGCAAATCATGCACAGCCCAGCACTCTAACTGGGTCAGGCAGAAGCGGAGTACTAATGAAGTCGCTCCTTGATCTTGTTCCTAAACGTGTTTTAATTTAATGCTTTCTGCAGTGACTTCATGATTTTAAAAAGTTAGTTTTTTTCGCAGTTCTCAGCTACCTCACACTCATCATGCATTATTCATCCCACTACACCAGCCTCAACCATGCACCTGTTAGATTCCTCCAACTGGCCATGCGTGAAATTCGGTTGGTTTTCGCAAACCGTKCGTCTCTTTAAAAGCTCCTGCCATGTTTCTGCCCTTTGGGTTATGCCAGATGGCAACGGCTAAAGGCTGTACATGAACAGAGAGCCGTAACTGAATTTAGACAAAGGGGCGGACAATAACAAAACACAAAACTGCCTCAGTCAGGGCTATATAAATTTGAGACATGCAACTGAAATGGCTTATAATGTAGTTAAATCAAAGAATCATTTATAACAGTAATTAAAACCTCATCTTATGGCACATAAACAGCATAGTGTTCATACAGCATCATTTATTTATTTATTTATTTATTTATATATTTCTAAATAAAAATGCTTTCAGACAAAATCTGTTTGGTCAGTTAGTAAAACATGGCTTAGCAAGTTAGCAAGTCATGGCTTTAACCCTGACACGTGCGCATCCTAACACGTCCAGCCAAGGTACTTCCAGTAGCAACCATCAACATGAACACCACGCTACCAACAAACCTGCAGGTCAAGCTATACTGCAACCACAAATAGACACTCTGTAGTCTGCTTATTCCACAAACACAGATGTGTATTTTTGGTTTCACACTGCCTTTGACCAAATGGACCAGTACAGTGCCTGTGAGGATACAGTAATCAACAACAAATAATTAACAAATAAATATAATTCCAAAAATCAKAAGTGTTTTTATAGATTTGGCTGATCCAGACTTTTTTTTTTGGCTYGTAACTAATTTCACTACGATTGAAATTCCCACAAACAGTTTTGTACCCGAGTCTACAACGTCAGAMATGGGTTTCGAATCAACTTTCAGCCTCATGGCACACAGGATCATAATTACAATCCTCATGTTTCTCAAAACGTATTTCCATTTCTTTCTTGTTTGATTCTGTAAAGCTGCTTTGTGACGATGATCACTGTTAAAAGCGATATACTGTATGAATGCAAATACAAATATTCCTTYCAATTCAGCTCTTCAGAATATCACCTGGATATCATCTACTGTATGCGAATACATTGGCCTAAGCCCAAGCCCGCCGCCCCCCTTCCAAAAAAAAACAAAACACCTTCCAACAGTGTTTGACTCCGTTAGTAACCCAGTAATGTACCCAGTTAGTAATCCAATGATGGAAACTACAAAGCACTTTTGTAAGTCGCTCTGGATAAGACCATCTACCAAACAACTAAATAAAAAATGTAACTACTTTGTCCACAAGTTGCCTATGAAAGGTCTGGTTGTTTAGCTGGTAGGTGTCTCACTCAGAACTTTCTCACTTGCCGTTAGTGGACTTGAATGGTCCGCCCTCACCGTAACACATTTGAGCTTGTGAAGTTACAGTTCTTTCCTTCCTCATTACGTACTCACTTGCATTTATGTGCATGTACATAAAAAGGTATGTGGTTGATTTTTACTAGAATCGGGGGTGGGTGGGGGTGTGTGGCGATACACGCATTGCCAACGTTGACTGCAAATTAGATTTTTAAAAGATTCATTACATTTATAATAGAGATGCACAGTTCGGTCAGTTTGATCAGGCGTGACTGATCATGGTRGTCATAACCGATTGCGTGCTAAGAGCACAAGCTTCGAAAAGAAAACACATTTTTATTATACTATATCATTAAGTTGCATGTGTTAAAAAAAAGCCTCCGATCAGCTTTTTTCTTGGAGGAAACGTACCCAGAGGAAACCCACAAAGGCACAGCAAGAACATGCAAACTTCATAGCCGTACAGTAACCTGAACTCTGAGCCCTGAAGCTGTGAGGCATTACAACACCTTCTCTGCTCACTAAAAACTTTGTTTTCCTAATGTATTCAAAGAGTGAGTCTGGATTTTGAGTCTGGTTTTGCTTATCATAAGGATGTGTGAACAGGACAAAAAAAAAAAAAACCACTTTACGCCACATAAAGAACGATGTCTTGCAATCCTGGTGTGCTGCACGGACTCACCCAGTGAAGTCTGCAGAGTACATGCCGTAGTCGAAAACGTAGACCCGGGTGATCTGGCAGAGGGCGAGGTAACCCAGAGCAACCACAAAGCAGTATCTGTAAAATAAAACAAGTAGGGATATCCTGAATTAGAAATGGCATAGGAGCAGGAAGGACAAGTGAGCAAAAGTGGCATAAATCAACTGTCGTACTGTAAATGAGTCACTTGAAAAACTGGATGATTTGCACCACATTCTTTACAACCGCCCTGATGACAGCTTGGTGGAGACCATGTCCTGTAAAAGTGCTCGTTTGATAAAAGAGTCAGTAAAACACCCGACACTTAATAACCAGATATATTAAGATGACCCACATGTGTGTTGTATGCTAAGCAGAAGTGAAAGAAAGCAGAGACTGCAGGCTGTCACCGTCACGTCCCCAAAAACAGACTCACTCTGGCATTGCAGATGCTAATTTTATTCACGGTGTTTGTACACTCACTACAGGAATGAATTAACATGCGATGCGAGAGAAATACAAAATACAACATCGTCTCTCAAATACACTCCTAGAATTACAGTGTGCCAAGCGCATCACGCTTTATTAACTCATCTTCATTTATAGTACTCATCAAAGTTTTTTTTATTAATAACAGATTCATTCCATCTACATCGATGCGTACAGTAAAGGACTGTCTGGCTTCCTGCACCAGTCCTTGTCACGCTCATAGACAGAATTTCTTTTCTTTTCTTCGGCGTATGAAGCGGGGCAACGGGTTCAAACTCCACCCTGGATTCCTCTGATGAATCCTCGGGGTGGATTGTATTGCGGACAGTAATATTCTCGGTGCCAGTTTAAGATCTCGCCAGTCCCACTGGAGGCATTCAGGCACAGCAGCTTCAACACTGGCTCTCTTCATCAGGGGACAGCTTCACTCTGAAAGGCCTTGTTTTACTGGTGGGCGTGCGGCTTTGCTCCGTGGGTGAGCTGTGATGAGGCTTTACTCATCTGGCGCGCTCGTGTACGCCTTTACAGAGCTGCTTAGGGTCGTCCAGAAAACTGCATTAATAAATTGTTTATTCTTTCTAATGAGAATCTGCATTGCCTTTGTATTGAGATACATTTGCAATGAGAATAAAGAAGTGAGAACTGAATTAAAAAAAAGAAAAGAAAAGGAAAGTCCCTGATGCACAGATGTTCCACTCATCATGTACAACAGCATTTTCTTTGGTATTGAATCTCCATTTTAAAAACTAATTGTCTGTTTAGGTGTGTGAACTCTTAACATTTCATCTGAATACTATCAGCAACTTGTTTTTTTTTTTTTTTTTTTTTAATTATGACCACCAAGTACAGACTGTGAATGAACAAACACATACATTCAGGAGTCAACTGGCGGTGAAGCGGTAGTGACGTCAGCACGCATAGACACGTGCACTCAAGCTAATACACATGCATTATTTGTTCAGTGACTCCAAACAAAGTATTAGAAATGTTACCACGGCAGCGCTAGACAGTATTATAACCTTAACGTCCCTGTGCGGCAGAAGAGTATTACAGGAAACAGGATTAATGTATTTAAAAAACAAAGCAAGACAAAGCAAACCRCTGATAAAAGTTTGTTTAATAAATCCACCTTGACAACATTTAATACATTTAAACTGTGCTGTTAGAAAAAAGGAAGCTGATACCGACTTCCACCCAGCTATTCGTTTACACGGCTCCACAGGGCCTTCACTAATGAAGCAGGTGGGAATCTCAAAAGCCTTTAGGACGTCTTTTAGAAAACCTCTGCACTTGACCCTGTATGAAGCACTTCTCCGACACGAGCTAATCTTGTACATGCAGCAGCATAAAGCAAACTTCAGTCTATTTCCATCTGGGAACAGAAAATAAAATAAATGTAAAAAAAGCAAGCAGCAGTGCGTCACCTTTAACTGGATTGCAAAGGAACTAAAATCAGTCGGGTCAATAAGCTCCATTCATTCTGAAGTACTTTAGGAAAAAACACTGCAGGAAATACATGACTCAGAATAGTTACTCTAAAAGCACTCCCGGTGCTCTGATTTTTGCCATTGAAATTTCTTTAAATGTCACCACACCTTGTCAACACTTACAATCTCCGCATTTCTTCTTACACAAGTGGACACTGGCAGTGAACACAAGGGTGCAAAGGAACCTACAGAGCTAGGCTTGATATACACACACACACACACACACAAATTATTCTCATACCCTTGAGAGGTGTCAATGTCTAAAAAGTGTTGAGTAAACGTATTCTTGCTAACTGAACATTTTTCTCTGTAACATAGTAGTGCAAACGGTATACAGTATGCTGTATAGGTAAAAGTCGTAACTCGGATTCAAACGTGAAACCAGACCGTCCATGATGCCCACTACTGGTTTGCTTAACTACAATGTATAATACAAACCATTAAATAGGGGACAACCCTAGACTAACTTTTTTTTTTTTTTTTTTAAGTAAGTTACATCATTAGTTGGCCTTGAGATCTCCCTCAATATGTGCTGCATGATCCATCTTTACAATACATCTTCGGTGATTAATTAAAGGTTCGATTGACAGATTACAACATTCCTACAGTTGAGCCTCATGAAGGCAGACACACCTTCTAACATACAAATAAACCTCTAAACCTCTAGAAGGTCTTAGCTTGATGKACTGATATTATAATCAGTAAACTAACATGAGTGAGTGACGTATAACCCAAGGAAGCCAACACTCGATATTGAACTTAAGTCAATTTATTAATAGGGTCTCATTAATTTATCTCTAAGATCTTGTTGATCTTGATGATCAGACGCTGTGTAAAACCAGGGAAGGAAAAAAAAATAATTTAGAACAGGTTATGGATAGAAAAACCTGTTCATTCAGTATATTTAGCTATTTGGGCGCATAACATTGCTGAACCCAGACACTGCCCACACGAACGCTGCCCTGAGAGGTTTGTGTGATGGGCACCTGAGCATTTGAGAAAGCTGAAATGAAGTCCAAATACAAAGTTAAATACACTTTAAAATGTATTGGAAAGTTTTATTTTTGTGTAATTTATGCAACTAACTAAATGTTTAATTAGACGAAATGTGTTTACGGTCTAGCTAACATTTTATCCATACTCTGCGTTTGGTATAAGGGCTTGTATCATAGCTGCATTATCATACTGTAGCTTGCAAGAACTTACTACTTATTACTTGCTACTTACTACTTACTTACAAGCTATAATAAAGCAGTCATTTCTAACAACTGGATGTTTTCAAGGTATAATTAAAATATAAGCTTCATGTCAAAATTCCAGTGGATGATAAACTTTTAGCAGGATCTTTAATGGCAATGTAACTTGTCATCTAAAAATAGCAATTATTTTTGTTTGATTCAAAAACTGTCAACAACTAAGAAGAAAACATTGTATTATTAAGACAATCGATTATAACAGAAGCAAAAAATGAGTGTGTGACTAGAAGCCCAGGCCAAACCGCAAGTTGCTCTGGAGTTCAACAAACAGTTCTTCAGCTGTATATGATTAGGACGAGAAGGCGAAAAATGCCAGATGGTTCCCTCTGCTGTGTTTGTTATTCTTTTTGCTGGCACTGCTGTGTCGGGTCATGTGTGGGTACAGAAGGAGAGCCAGGAATGTTGAAGTATTTATACTGCAGACTATTCCTTGGGTACTGTAAGCATGTTTCTTTTATGGCTGTGCTACGCCAAGTCTTGGGCAACTGTCTTGAATACTATTCGCTTCTGGGAGCAACTGATTCATGTGCCTAGATATCACATACAGTAAATGACCAATTTTCCCTTTATAAACTGAATAGGAAGCATGAAAACGGGCACCACTGTTGCCATGTTTTTCCACAATGCCGACACACGACGATGACGAGAACGGGGATTAAGGAGCGCTGGGAAAAGCTGCATGAATTCAGACGTTCTTATCTTAGAGCGTGGTGACACATTGGTTATGTATGAGTGGCTCAGACCATTATTTTGGACTGGACACACTTCCTGGCAGGTCCTCTTACTTACAGCGTAGCTATAGTGTGACTGGACTGCAATCCTCGACTCCTAGCTTAATGAACCTCACACACAGGAAGAGGAGATGAAAAAGTGACACCATGGGAACAGGAGAGGAGGAGGAAGTAACCTGAGTCTCTCAAACAAATCCTACTTTCTGCACCATTAACCATAGTGACACACACCATCACACACTCGCCTATATTCTCTCTCTGGCTTTACACTCTTTTCAATTTCTTCACCTTTTTTTCCCACTGCACATGTCCCCCAAGTAATCTGTTGAGGTCATGCTCCGTTATTGTGTTCAATTAATGTCTGTATGCAGCACTCCACTGTTCCTCAATGCAGTCGCACCTGAACCGGCCTGGGACTTTGTTACGGACTACTGCTCATTGCAAAGTCATTTCAAGAGCTGTGTAGTGAATGAACAAGATATTCTTTTTTAAGGCTGCTGGATTTTTGTTACTCGAGTGAAAAGTCTGTGGTTGTCTGTTGTGCTGATTTTCTCACTTTTACAAAATATTAATAAAGGTTTTCTTGTTTTGTTTTTTATGAATTTCATCACAATAGTTCAGACACAACTGAAGGTCACATAAAAATTTATTTGAATATCATTCTCGGGTGGTATTTCCTTCCAGTGTCTCTGCTTTTCCGTTAATCTGGATTTCAGGAACACAGTGCCAGACAACATTTATGATCTGATCCAATAATATCAATCATTTTGGTAAAGGTGAATTTTAACCCTTTATAGCAGAACACCGCCATTCCATTATTCCAGAGAGACAGAAATGGACTGTATAGAAGATCATGACTCTGATCTGCTGGTGATCAGGATATGATGTACAATTTAAACCTAGGACGCTAGATAAAAAGGAAATACAAAACGTAATATGTAAAAGCAAAAGCTGCAAATTCCTCATGCCCCGGTTGGCCATTAATCACTACTGTGCCTCAAATAAATCCCAAAACAGGTAAAAAATAAAATAAAAAATAAAAAAATAAATTTTCTGGTAAAAAAAAAAAAAAAGGAGGAGCAGTTTGACGCCGAGACGCAGATTGTAATAAAACTGATCTCTTATTGCTTTGAGTTTCATGCCAAGTAAGTGACCTTGGGGTGGAAAATTGTTACTGTGACCCGTCAGACATGTAAAGTGTCATAGTCACCACAGCTGCTCTTTGATACACACTAAAGCACACACAAGGTAACAATGAATGTTGAGGTCGATCTGAGTTTTACTTCTAACTGGAAAACGGAGGCTGATTATTCTGAATCAAACTCCAGAACACCGACCAAAATCTTAAATTCACAAATTTAAAATATTTTAATACCAGACTATGCTGAATATAGATCACAAAGTCTCTTGACATTTTTTTTAGATTCAAGTCATGAAAAGTAAATAATAAAAAAAGGTATAGATAGATAGATATTTATTCTTCAGAGGTTAATACCACGACTCTGTCACTTTCACATCTAGTCCAAGGACTTTATACTACCTACTTTCGATTCTATACTTCTACTGTATTTGTACTGAAAAAGTTTTTTATTTTTATTATTTCTTGAATACGTCTCGCTTATTCAATCTACAGTACTTTCGGCTTGCTCCATCCTGACAGATGCATCTTGATGCCCCAACTCTTGGGTGGAGCTCTGGTCACTTTTAAACATCTCAGTGCTGCAGAGGGTGTCCCTGAACGGACAGATACACTTGAAGCCATGCAGATGATTTAGACTGCAACTGATTAGAGCATTTTTGCTATGACAGGCTGAGGAATACAACTATTCTTCCACAATGTTTATAACTGAAGCTGCCATTACGGTTATCAGAAGTCTCCAAAATACAATTCTTGTTACAACTTCCATGCTCACACTATTGCATTATTTTTCATATAGCACATATTAACAGAAGGGAATTATTCAGAATTGCACTATGGGRTGTCACCAAGATTACGACGCATGTTGTCAAGTCAAGTCAAGTCCATTTTATTCTCAGGGAGTTTTTCCTTGCAACCATAACCTCTGGCTTTCTCATTTGGAATAATGTACAACTAAAAAAAAATTATATCTGAATATAGTACGTTTCTGTAAATCTTGGTGTCCGTCATTAAAAGTGCTATATAAATGAAATTGAACTGAAAAGCTAAAAGTAGAAAACTATTTCTGATGTTTCTGAACATGACAAACTGTATTCTTTATTTTAAAAGAAAAATAAAAAGGACTGACRAAAGGTCAACTGCTTATCTTTGTAATCTAATTTGCACGATAACATGCACTATAAACTGATAAAAACATAGGACCTGTAATTATTTAACCAAATCAATCAATAAAAGGAAAGGAAGAGCTGGGCCATTTCAAAGCACCCAGTAACTGACGATTTCTCTAAAACAAATATAATATAATATCTATCCATCTAGCTATAAATATTTTTTTTTACTTATTGTAGCGAGATTGTAGTGACATCTCCTCGTTAAGCAAGTATTTCATAAGCAAYTCTTTTTTGGCCTCTCTGCCAGTGATGACCCGATAAAAATCTGGATTCTACATCAGAAGAAAAACATCTTGTTCTCTGTCTTGCCAGATATGGAGCATTTTAAAACACTTTTCTCAGCATGCTGCCGTCACTAGCACAGTAGAAGATTTCCTATAAACTATATTCAAAATCACCTCATAGCAAAAAACTGTTTCTGAAGCCTAAAGCAAACTTACACGAGGAGGATGCATCTCAATACTTAAATGCTTTTTYCCCCCTCAGACTATTTCATTTTATTTTTTTATTTTTTTATTCTAAGAATTTCATTTTTCTCTACTGAACATGGAATGAAGGCTTTTATTTCTGAAAGTGTTTGGATCATTAAACTTTAATATCAGTGTAAACAGTATTTGCAGAAACGTAAAAATAACTTATTACTAATAAAAAATATCTGTATTACAATCAGGAGAACATTCTGTATTCTCCATAAAGTAYCTTATTTGTCATAATAATATTTTATTTTAAAAGTCATGGCTACATTGCCTGTTTGAAACTGTGCCAAATGCTTGGCACAGAAATAAATCTCCTATTTGTTATCGCGTGACGCGGCACCAGAGATAAATATGTTGCAGCTAAGGAGGTCCAGAGACCTGTACTTGTCTTAATATCTGATTCCAAAATTGGTAAGCGGCATTTCATGGAGTAAATAAAACAAAGATAATTCTCTTAATATGAAAGTGCTCTCTCCTAGAGCTGTCCTCAAGTCATCAAAAGAAAGAGGCTCATCAAGTAAAGAAATCAACTGAGTTTAACTAATAAATTATTGGAACCAAGTTAAGAACACATTATCAAAACCTGGAAGGATATTGCTGAACCGTCAACTTTGTGAAATAAAAAAAATGGAATGGAAATCACTTAAACATTTGGAGGGACAAAAAAATCTACAGTAAAAACCATAGCTCTGTTTAATAATGAAAGTAAGATAATTTCCATACACACACGATGTGATGAGAACTCTCATGCGGTCTGATGAGTGTGTGTCAGGGTAAGAAGAGGCACTGCTATGATCTGTGGTTGCTTCAGTTGGTCACATCCAGGCTCAGAAATGTTACGTGGCAGTAAAGTGAAGTCAGCTGACGACCTGAATGTATTAAATGATCACATTATTACATCAATAGAGTTTTCCTCCCTGGTGGCACAGCCATATTCCAGGACTCACGCTGGCAAAGAGTCTTCACACATGACCTGGCCACCCCATTATGTGCTGTAATCAAAGCTAAAGGTGACTGAATGAAATCTTGAGATTTTATTGCGAATATTTTTATCCGCCAGGCAGTGTTGCTTTTCCACGAGTGGACGCTCGGTGGACACTGACAAAATTTATATATACAGCTTTCGTTTAATTATTATTGCATTTGATATTGTTACAGGTTTTTTTTTTTTAACCTTTAAGTTTCATGCTTATCAGAAACTTAAAGAGGGCAACCGAGTAGACTATACTGTATGTCCAAAGGTATGGGGACACCTGTCCACCTGTCCAACTTCTAAAAATTGTCCGCTGTGGCGAGTCCTTGSTAGGAGCAGCTGAAAGACCAATAACAACAACAGTACGTCTTTGTGAGCTGGAGCATTACAATTTCCCTTCAGAAGAACCGAGTGTTCCCAATCTTTTCCAGCATTTCAATGCTCCTGTGCACAAAAGGAGATCAATTAAAGTTCTTTTTTTGGGGGGTTGGGGGGTATTTTTACCCGATTTTTCTCCCTAATTTAGTCGTGTCCAATTCCTCACAGTCACTAGGGGGCTCTCACATTAAGGCTACTACTACCGCTCAGCCGGGAGGGCCGAAGACTATCACGTGTTTCCTCATGACACATGACACCAGCCGACCGCATCTTTTTCGAACTGCTCGCTCGCGCACCGTCGTAACGCACTCGGAGCACAGCTCTATCCGCTCCCTCCGTTGTGTGAGCTCACAGACGCCCCTGACTGGCTGTAGAGCCGTGATTAATGTGAGAGCACTATGTACCTCTCATCCCACCCCTTTGAGAGACCTCGGCCAATCAGCTCTCTCTAGACMTCCGGCTGCGAGAGGTTACAGCACCACCCGGGATTCGAACTAGCGATCTCCGGATGATAGGGTGAGCGCTTTTACCACTGCGCCACTCGGAGTCCCCTAAATTAAGGTTCTTAATGAAGAAGAACTTGAGTGGCCTGCAAAAGAGCCCGGATCTCGACTCCACTGAAAACCTTTGTGATGAACTACAACTCCAAGAGCTMCGGGTCTCTTTATCCGACATCAGTAACCTCACTAAGACTCTTGCAGCTTAAAAAGATTAAAAAGCCTCCCATTGCTACACTCCAAAATCCTGTGAAGTGCCCTAACAGGTTGTTATAGCAACAAATGAGGACTAAATCTACTGTACAATGTTCTCTCCAAAAACACATGGCAGAGACAGTCGGGTGTCCTTAAACTTTTTATTGCAAACMTTGTGCTCATACCAAGCTGAAATTGTGACTGTAGCACTGATGATGATGATGATGACTGGAGGAGGTTCTTACCTGTGCATGTGCTCCACCCCTGTGAAGATCATGATACCATATGTGAGTCCACTCTGAAGCAGAAAGTGTAAAGCATACCTTAAAAAAAAAAGAAGAAGAAAAAAAAAAAGAATTAAATGTTACGATGGAGCTGAAACACACTGGGCATTCCTTTCGATGGGAAMGCATCCAGACGCCACTGCCAGAGTCGATAAATCAATAAAAATCAAGGGGGAATGAATGACGATGCCGTTACTGACTACTTGGCACAAAGAGAATGTGGATTTGGCTGAGAAAAGGTCATTACCTTATTATTACGTTATTTACTATAACATTATTACAAAACAGAGATTTGTATATGGCGTGAGTACACATCCACAGAAAGCATGCGATCAAGATAAAGTAGCAACCATTTTTGACATAGACAGACAAACACACTATGATTTTTACTTCTGAACCATTCTAGGAAAAAATCCTTCAAATTTTTCTGTTCTTTTCAAAGAGGCTGAGGAAAACAAAACAAAGAAACAAAAAAATAAAACTGTGTTGAACATATTTGCATTGGCAATCGCTGACCTGTTACAACAGCCTGCTGCAGGCTTTAAACAAATTTGACACGGAGATGACACACTTGTATTCTGGTTCTTTAATTTAAGGTCTCTAAATGACTAAACAAGAGGCGACAGAGACCACACTACACTACGTAGCCGATAGTTTGTGGACACCTGACCATTTCAGTCCTGCTTTCTGGGACATGTTTCTGTAATAAAAACCTCCAGTCTTCTGCGAGATGGCTTTCCAGTGGATTTTGAAGCATGCCTATGGGGATTTGCGTTCATTCAGCCACAATATTATTAGCGAGCTCATACAGTGATGTTGGTGAGGCGTTCCGATTCATCTCAAAAAGTGTTTTGTTACATACCAACCTTGGTATTTTATTGAAGCATTGTTATGCCGGACCACTTTGGRCTCCTTAGTTTTAAGGAGGGGAAATTATAACGCTATAAGTTAAAGTATCCTGTACAAACACACCAGTACAATACAATCCATGTAGATGTCACAGCGTGTAAACTGCCCTTTGGAAATCTTTAACAAATAAAGGAATCATTTCTCCATGTGCAACAACTGCGTTATGGCTTCTTTTTTTTTTCACGTTGTAGTTGTTCTCCCTTGATGTTGATTAAGTACCCCTTCATCGATTCGRGTTCCCATTAGAACTGGTGATGGTTAGACGCTCCTCCTAATGAAATCCAAATTGCTATGATGCAGAGGATGTTGCTCATGAACTCACACTTGCTTCAGGCAAATTMCTGACGTAATGGAAAATGGAAACATACGATTTTTTCTGGAGTGCTACTGAGTTTTGCTAAGCAGATTTAATTGTTTATCATACGGCTGCATGATGGCTTAGTGCTCGAAGGAGTTTGCATGTTCTTCCYATTCTTGGTGGGTTTCCTCCCACAGTCCAGGGACATGCAGATTAGGCTATTTGGCTGTTCGGCTGTTTGTGTGTCCTGCATCCATGTATGAAAAGTTAAAGGTCTAGGTTGATCTAGAAATCATGGCAGGGAGCTGCTGTTCTGCTGGCGTTGAAATAAAAACAGTATAAAGAAAAAAAAAATGATGTGAGGGATGTCAAAACAGGGATTACACAAGTACAGAAGTGCCTACAGTAAAGGTCATGTTGGCTGCCAATAAGCAATGTAGCACTTGTGATTTCCAAGTTACAGAGAAACTTCCTGTTTCATTCTGACTCATCCTTCTGTGGTCAGGGTTCAGACTCTGCCTAGAGATTTTGGCAACAATGAAATTTCCCAAAACGCTGAGCCATGGTTACTAAAGCATGGTTCGCTGTCTATCACGAGGTCCTTCACGGAATAACCATATGCTTGTATCATCTGATTGACAAGTGACTTGCCAAGTGACAAGTGACCGCTCAAATTGGACAGCTGACTGATGGCATGATGAAATTATGATCAGAGTTCTTCGTTCCTCAGCACAACAATCCAGGGGTTGTCATATCTGTCCACAAACATCCAACATGGGCTACTACACGGTGCAAAGATCTCAGAATTGTTTTACTCTGGCAGCTCTGCCAACTCAACACTACATGTTGTGCAAAAGATCTGAGCAGTTGCATCATGAGTGCTAACATCCGGTCAGTGCTCTTTTCTGTTCGACAAACTCAAGCAGTGCAGAAACTAAACAGTGGTATGAGTGAAGAAATCTCACAGATGAAGTGATGATAACCACTTCCTGCTTTGCCGCAGTGTACCGGGATGAAAAGCCACCTGCAGCCGTGCCTCAGGAGATACATGTAGCTCGTTACTGGCCGTCTGCGCAATATATACGCAAGCCCYGGAGAGAGGATCAGCAGGGAGATGGTTCTAGTTAAAGATCTCCATCGGACGCTGCAAACCTCAAACTAAAGGCATTCTTTCAAAATAATAATGACTCGGATGTAGCTCAGAGGATTTCCTTTCCTTCTACACAAAAAGATWAAGTGGTTGTTTTTTCCTTGATTAAGAAACGTAATGGGATCTGGAAATGACAGGGGTGGCGTTTTATAACCGTGCACTAATGACTGATTAGCTTTCCATCTTCAGTAAAGAAAGTGCACTTTGGAACTTGAAGCAACATGCAACAATGCACAGACCATGATTTTGCGTGTCACATGACTCCATGTGTCATATTGACATGCAGCTGAAATCGATGCTGGCACGTTATCGTTATCGGTTATTGACAAGTTGAACAGGTTAAATGGAAGCTTTTATACACGCTGGCCATCATCCAATATACACTCAAGTTTGTGCCCTTTGGTTGCAGCTAAAAAATCTGTTAGCATTACGCCATTACCTACGCCTACGACAGTATGAAGCAGTATGCATGAACCCAAAGATCTAGTCTTCTCTATTAAAACAATAATCTGTAAGAAAGACTTTTGACTGGAAATGCAGTGGCTCTAATCCATGATGGAATTCGCATATTTCACAGAAAGAGAAATAATCTGAACCAAGCCTGCACCTGACAAGATTGACATAACCTCATCTCCAAGATGATCTACATCCATGTTAATGTTCTGTACATGCAAGCCTGCAGGATTAAACCTAGCACTGCTCTCTATGCTGCTGTAACACATGCATTATTATGCTCTCCCCAAGACAGTCACTATATGATAATACAGGATCTACTAGTGGCMTGCTCACTTCGAGACAAATGCACATGGATTGTACGCTTCTAATCTTCTTTTTAATCACTTTCAAAGGTTATTAACTAGTATGCAATTTATTTCAAATGATCACTCAACTATTAGAGTTCAAGTTTAGGTCATTTGATCACCTTTTTTTTTTTTTAACCAGTTCCAAAATCGAATTTGCTGGTTACATGAGGAACGTTTACATGGAGCCTAATATTCCACTAATAATCATAATAAAAATGTAACGAAAACACCTCRGTCGAAACAGTCTGACGCTATCTGGCCAGAGCTGGATGAGTTTTTATTCAGACTGAGAGGGATGGCGGAAACCTTTGATAATCCATTCAATATTTAAATACTAGTCATGAAACACTCGATCTGATTCTTTCTGCAAGTGTTTGCCAAACATGGCAGTAACATTAAATTTTGCATCCATTCAAGATCAGTAAACACTCCATGAAAACAACTCTTTCCCATCAGTCTTTACTTTCCGTCAACTGGCTCTCTGGTTAGCGGTATTTATTGGTCTGCCATTGGACATCTAACCAAGAATAGATTTAGAGACTGTAACCGATCATAGTGCAGGAGGTGGGCTTTATCGAACATGATGGGAAGCATAACCTAACCTCAAAGTTGAAAAAAACACTTTGTAATTAAAAATTTAAATCRCTGTCTGTTATATTTCCGGCTAGGTCTGCAATAAACAACTACTTTGATGATCAATTAAATCAACTGATTATTATAATGATTAATCTATTACTATGGCTACAAATGGCACAATTACTCCATAACTCTAAGTTATCAGCTATTAAATTTTGCTTGAGGGTGTTTATTTGCATGTGATAAATAACAATAAAGATAACAATGATGAATATTTCATTGAAAATAATGTCTTTTAAAATCTAGATCTAAGGTAAAGCAAAATTACTAAAAATACTTTATTACTATTACTAAAATAACTATGAAATAAAACTTAAAGAAGGCGGATGGCAATTATGAGAGTCAAGTGGCGGAGGCGGGATAAAGCGAAGGGAAGCATGAAAGGCTTAAAGAGCAAAATAAGTAGTAAAAGGACACGCCTCTGAGGATAATATGTCTAATTAATTAATTATATACCTATAGTATGCGTGCGTGCGTGTGTGTGTGTGTGTGTGTGGGTGCTGTTGACCCTTGATCATATAAACGCGCGTCTGTTCACCTGCCTATTTGTGTACTTGTTCAACAGATTTTGTCCTCTCTCGAGCTGACCGTTAACATCTAATTAGAGTGTTTGACCTGAGGTTGATCCCTGTTAATAAACATGACGGCTCTTATCAGTGTTAATATTGTATTGCAGCTTGCAGAAACGAAGATTATCTTCCTTTACCAGAGGATCCGACACTGACCTGTGATACATGTCGCTAATCGTGGTCTATGAATTATGAACCTTCKTCCAAAGAGCTCGTACAGAAAGCAGCTGTGTTATAACAACAAACAGGGATCTGCCACTGCTACTGTGTGCTTATCATGAGATAAGATTCTGATAGAACAGGCTGACATCAATCTGATTGGAGTGTGTGTGTGTGTGTGTTGATCACTGTGTAAATGTTAAAGATGGTATGCTGACACAGACCTGGCAGTGACGAGCAGCCAAATTATTTTGCTCTGTCATCACTCCAGTGAGCTCATTTGGTGTGCGGCCTCCTCTTTTTACCAGGTGTGTGCAGGGGCGGGGTCGCTAAACATGGCAGGGCATGTTTTGGAATTCGGAAGTTACCATGGACTTTAAATGAGTGCAAAGTGTACCCCGCCGCGCAACAGCCTGCCGAGGGTCATCCGCTGGAGGACTGCGCTAGCTGCCCCAGCACTTCTGCTCTTATATCCAGTGMTAGCTATTGCGACTCAGCCGCTGAAAGGAAACGGCGCACTGCCTCAACATTAATGCCCTCTCTCTCTCCATTCGGGATCGATGCCGCTTCCTGGTCATGATAGAACTCCTGACTGCCGCAGCTCCAAAAGGGACTGGGCGTGGCCGGCTGTCCGCTACTGCAAACATGCTGCTCAGAAGCCTGCGAGAGCTGCTTCCTGTACCAACACACTTCACCGCTCACAAAAAAAACAAAA